>CAUYQG010144098.1:0-45110 GCA_963574415.1 Tarsius wallacei | reverse complement strand
GACCTGCTGGGCTCCGGTGATCCTTCCACCTCAGCCTTCCAAGTAGCTGGAATTACAGGCATGCGCTACCACGCCTGGCTAATTTTTGATTTATTGTAGAGATGAGGTCTCACCAAGTTGCCCAGGCGGGTCTCGAACCCGTGGGCTCAGGCAATCCACTCACCTCAGCCTCCCAAGTTGCTGTAAAGTTTATAATTTTTGTCCTTCTTTATGGCTGCGTGATATTCCATCACCCATATGTTTCACATTTTTAAAAATCCAGTCCTCTTTCAATGGGCAGCATGGTTGAGATTCTGCTTCTTTTTTTTTTTGAGTTGGAGTCTCACTCTGTCACCCAGACTGGAGTGCAGTGGCACACTCCCGGCCACCTCGCCCTGCTGGGCCCTGGCGATCCTTCTGCCTCAGCCTTCCAAGTAGCCAGAACTACAGGCGTGCGCTACCACGTCCGGCTAAGTTTTGAGTTATTGAAGAGATGTGGTCTCGCCAAGTTGCCTGGGTGAGTCTCGAACCTGCGGGCTCAGGCAATCCACTCACCTCGGCCTCCCAAAGTGCTGGGATTACAGGTTGAGCCACTGAGCCCGGCCGAGATTCTGGTTCTTTACAGAACTCAGCATACGTCAGATGGGGAGGGCTGGGCCTAGGACTCATTGACTTACTTGTTACCCATTACTGGTGAGTGATGGCATTGCTCATGAACAGATGCAGAATCTTCCATTCAGTAGTGCCATACAAACATGATTACTTTTCCTGAATGATCATCCTTTTGGCGCTGATATCCCCACCACAGCAGGCATCTCTCTTCTATTTACATCACCTAGACTAGGATCTATGTCTATGACTTTGCCAGGCAGATAGCTCTAAGAGGCAGTCAAGACATCAAATAGCTTCCCCTTCCATAACCTCTCCTGGGAGGACAGTAGTAGTGGCCCATCTGAGCAGGGCCTCTGATCTCAGGGAGCGCACCTCTATATAAGATGGATGTCTAGTCCCTAATCACGGAGTGGGAGCAAATGAAAAAAGAACACCAAGCTATCAGTTCGTGCTAGGACCTGGATTAGATAGGACTAATGAGGTACCTGGTGTGACAGGGAGGCAAGTCTCATTTAAGGAAATCCAAAGGTCAGCACCAGGGGGCAACACCTGCCCTAAACTTCTACCAGGTGAGTGTGAGGTCTGAATCAGGATAAGAGACAGAAGTTCAGGAGGGTAGGGACAGTCTGGAGGATGGAGTGGTGACGGGAGGACGTGGCAGAGCTCTAGATCTGAGCTGAGTGTAGTGGCAGAGGGCCCAGGGTTCACTCACACTGGGTACTGGCAGTGTAGAGCAAGAACTGATTGGCATGCTTAAAGGTTCCGCAGCCAAGTGAGACAGGGAGCACTTTAGGTGGGGACAGAGGCCACAGGTAGTTTTCATCAAATGAAGACTACAAAGTATGAGGACATATTCAGCCTGTGGGCCTATGGATATCCAAGTAGAAATGGCCAAATGAAGTGATTAGAGACAGAGTGTGAGGCCTAAGGTAGGGACCAGGACTGGAGGTAAAGAGTTGGCAAGCCCTGGCATGGAGGCCAGAATGGAGGCCATGGTAGTGGATGAGGGACAAGGGGCAGAGAAGAAGATAAGAGGCCTTAGTTCCAAGCCCTGGGATTTTCAAAGGGGCTGGTCGAGAAAATGGAGCATGAAGAGGAGACTGAATGGCAGGAAGAATGAGGAGGGACAGTGACAAAGTGTCAGCAGTGACAAAGTTGAATAGAGTGAGTGAAAAGAGGCCTTCCCATTGGCAACGTAGGAAGTGATCTGTGTTCCTGGGTTAGAGGGCAGGCAGGGATCAGGAGAGGGAGCTGGCTTCCTCTCTTTGTTTTTGGGGAGTTGAAGAAGCTGTAGCTCAGTAACTCAGCCCACCTCCTTGCTAGGCCCTAGAGCATAATTTTTAAGATGCAATCTTCCCATACTGGGCTCTAGTCACTGCTTCCCTGCAGCCCTGGCCTTTAGCCCACTGCTTGCTGAGGGGTCTCTGCATAATGCTGGCTGCCAGAGAGAGAGCCTTGTGCCATGTTTCCTGACAACTGGCTGAGTCATTCTGATACCAGCTACCTTCCTGGTCTAGACTGGGAAATCATAGCACACCCCTTGACCCTCATGACACTGGTGTGTTGGGACTCCTTTCCATTACTGTGTTTTTTTCTTCCTCCATCTCCCCTTTCCTTATGCCCCTCCCTTCCTCCCTCCCTCTCTCCCTCTCTTCATTCCTCTTTTTTCCCTAGAACAAAATAATTTATTATAATATTTTTTTTTTTTTTGAGTCGGAGTCTCACCCTGTCACCCAGACTGGAGTGCAGTGGCCGCTCCCAGCCACTGCAGCCTCGACCTGCCAGGCTCCGGCGATCCTTCCGCCTCAGCCTTCCGAGTAGCCAGAATTACAGGCACGCGCTACCATGCCCGGCTGATTTTTTCTATTTATTGTAGAGATGAGGTCTCGCCAAGTTGCCCAGGCAGGTCTCGAACCTGCAGGCTCAGGCAATCTGAGTTTCAGTTTTTAAACACCCTGCTATTCTATTTTTAAAACACAAATAACTCCACCAACCCCATTACCATAGGCCCCACTAATTACTTTCCCTCCTTCCAACCCCTTCCAATCCCAGTTAAGAATCACTGGATTATCTCAGAGATCCTACAGCAAAAGCTCATCTATAGAGAGAGCAGATATTTAAATAAAATATATTTGGAAAGGATGAGGAAAAAATATAAATTTGAATGTTGAGCTTAAGGGGTGACATGTTAGAAAGGGAAGTTGGGAGACATGGAAAGGCATTTCTGGTTATTTCTATGACTAGCAGAATACTGGTATACAGTAGGCAGGGGAGTCTAAGTACCCTACAATGTAATGGATGGTCCCTCTCACCAAGGAACTGTGTAGCCACAGATGTTAACAGCGCCGGGGTTGGAAACACTGGGCACGCTCTGAAGATGAAAATGAACCACCAGAAGGAACAAAAGAGTCCTTCCCTCACCTCCCAGAGGCAAAGCACTAATGTCTCCAGCTGACGGGTCTAGGCAGAAATCATCTTGGGGTGGGGTGAAGGAAGGTTTCCCCGCGGTGCTCTTCAGTGCATGATAACTTGTCTGCTGCAGAATCCACAAACTGGCCCGGGATTGTTAGAAGGTTCACTAATGAGCTGTGGTCAGGTTAGACGAAGCTTTCAGAAGCTATATTAATAACAATGCTCCATCCCGGTGGAAAATGGAATGATTCCTAGGGTTTATGTTATGGTTTGTAAAGTGCTACAGCTGCATTTGGACGAAAACCTGCAACCTAAACTTGCAACGGGATTGTTTGCAGCCTGAGATTTAAAAGGCCTCTCCATGCATGACCTCTGATCCAGTAAGTCCACTTCTAGAGCACTGAGCAAGTCAAAAAGAGGACAAGGAGTCATGCAGAAAGATGTTCATCTCAGCATTACTTATAAAAGTAAAGAACTGGACGCCACCCAAAGACTCAGTGATAAGGGAATTGTTAAGTAAACTTTGGCACATCCATAAGATGAAGCACTTTGTAGCCAATTAAAAAAATAAATAAATCCCCCTACAAAAAGTTTTCGGTCATATGGAGAAATAGTTCTGCATAATGTCAAGTAAAAACATAGGATACCAAATTATGTCACCTGATCTTTGGCCCAGAAATCCCACTTTGGGAATCCTACAGAATTAAAACCAGCAGGACATTCGGTTACATGCATAAGAACATGTGCACCAAAACTGAAAAGAACTGGAGTGTCCATCAATAGGGGAATGTTTGATTTAATTAGAGCCAGTCTACAGCACAGAGAAGTATGCAAGCATTTACAAAATGCTGTTTCCTCTGTATGTGCTCCATGTATGTTGATAACCAAACAAAGCAAGTTTTGAAACAATGAGCAAGGTATTATGCTAGTAAAACACACACACACACACACTCTCCACCTTCATACATGCATATATACACTGCATGTTTACATGGTCACAGAGTGTCCACAATTGCCACTTAGCAAAAAGGGCATGGCAGAACATAGATTATTAGCTTTTTCTTTCTATAAAGGAATCTCTTATACTGTTTTCCTTGTTGAAATAAGCATGAATTACCTTAGTAATGTAAAAAATCGAAAGTGTTAAATAATCAGATACACAACATGATCTCAACTGTATTAAAATGCATATATCAGGATGGGGAAAAGACAGGACAGTATGTTCCAGTGGTAATTGTCTAGTGCTGGAGTTAGAAGCGATTGCTATTTTATAAAGGTTTCTTGCATTTTCCCAATTTTTCATTTTGTGTATCTGTATTTTCTAATCGAAATGGATGAAGGGATGGGTGGGTGGATGGATGAACACAGAAAGGAAGACAGAGAGACAAAGGAGGAAGGGAGAGAGGGAGAGAGGGGAGGGAGGGAGGAAGGGAAGGAAAGGAGGAAGGGAGGAAGGAGGGAAGGAGGGAGAAAAAGGGGAGAGGAGAGAAGAAAGAAGGGAAAGAAAGAGGTAGGGAAGGAGGGAGGGAGAAAGAGATGAGAAAGAGAGAGAAGCAAACCCAGCCACTGGATGAATGGATGGCCTTCCTTTTTCCTTTCTGCTTCTTAGGGGTTCTAGATTCTTGTTTACCCCATTCCTCCTGCCCTGTCTGCTTCCTGCATTTGAAGGTCCATTGGAGACTCTGGAAGATACACAGCTGAACCCGATTACAGAGACAGCGCCATCTGCACCGCATGGTTTATGTCCATTCTATAATGGGTGAAACCCTCTGGAATTAATATCTGATGAAGAAATAAACCTGTTAACAGGACAGATTTATAGTATTCAAATTACTATTGATCCATTCAGTACACAACTAATAAAAACCTTCCTTGCGTGACCTTCCACCTTGTGCACACTTAAGCAAATTATCTCTAATAAACAAGTATTATGAGGACCCAAGGAAAATGTCAACTATAAATTACTGATCTCTCTCTTCTCTCCCTCTCTCACTGGAAGTTAGACACCAGCATGTATTTTTCAGTACCCAAGCCTTCAGATCCTCCCAGATCACTTCTTACACAGCAGAGATTCTTCCTTGTTGAATTGGGTCCAATAGCACAATCCAATCTCTCAGTGAGCATCTCAGTGAAAACCATAAGAAAAAATAAATAAACCTAGCCTAGGAGTCTGGAAACGTGGACTCTTATCTTGGATCTGAACTTTGTCACCTGTGTGACCTTGGGCAAGTCACTCCACAGATACACTGAGATTCCAACTCAAATCAAAATATGTTCATAGGCTACTTAGCCGCATTGGGTTAAGTTACATGATACTTGCTGAAATGTTTGAAAACACCTTACACGTCCCATTATAGATCTCAAAGAGTGAAAGAACTCAAGGTTGAGATGTCCCAATCCTTTCCATTCAAGCATCTGGTTCACCTCATTCATTCACTGAGCCTGGCCATACCCAACTTCCCCACATGATAAAGGAAGATAAAGTAATAGATGTCTGGTGGCTCAAACACAATGGAAGGACAGCTCTGCTTCACAAAGTCACCCAGGGAACCAGACAGAGGAGATGTTATCTCCAACACCTAGATTCTAACTTCACCCTGAGTGTCATCTTCATTCTAGCCAGGCAAAAAGCAAACATGAGGAATTGCACATTTCAGGGCCCTCCCCTGGTTCATAGTGGAATTTGCTGGGTGCCACTTCGTACATACTACCTTAGTAAGGATTCTGTCACTTGGCCAGGCATGACTGCTACAGAGGGTGGGGAAGATATCCAAACAGTGTGCCCAGGAATAAACGGTGATTTGCTAATGTTATTTCTCACAGCTGGCTTCAGTGAAAAAATGAAAACGGAGAAATGCTGTAATGGGTTTACATATCCACTCACCACCCTCATTCAAGCCAGGCGAGTCTTTTATATCTCTGAGTTTAATTCTGCACTTTTGGAAAATGGGACTCTTAATATAGTCCTCCCAGGTTTCTTTGGAGGTTTAATTGAGATTGTGAATCTCTGGTGCTTCCCACAAGTGCCCTCAGCAGCACATTGGTTCCTTACCCTTGACTATCAGACTCACGGAATATTGGTGAGGTCGCAGCAGGTTCAGAGCAGTAGCCTGATTATTCTCACTTCTGCATTTACCTCTCAAGAATATGGTACATTTTCCCATAAGGTCCTGCACAATAAATAGGAAATATAATGTTCAAGTTTCTAAATAGCTCTGTGTGCCACCATGAAATTAGTTTGTACGTGACGCACTTCAAGATATATTAAACCAAACATTTAGGTTTCTATTATCCAAAAGGAAGCAAGTAGCAAGGAGAAAAATTATGGTTGGAAACTGAAAGTCAGTTGACCAAATTTTTTTGGCAATGATATTCTACTATCCAAGCGGAGCATTAGATATGCACACTTCACACCTTAGGAAAGCCAGAGCTACTTAAAAGTGGACAAGGGATTTTTGGAAGATCAAATAGAATAAAATTTTAATAATTAAATCCATGGTCAGCATACAGCCCATGGACCAAATCTTGCCCACTGCTTGTTTTTGTAAATGAAATGTCATTGGAAAACAGCCATTCTTTCTTCTGTGTATTGTGCATGGTGGTTTTGGGTTATGATGGTGCTATGGTCTGAAAGTTTTGCGCCACCCCCCAAATATTCCTATGTTGAAATTGAATCCCCAATGTGATAATATTAGAAGGTGGGGTCTTTGGGAGGTAATTAGAACATGAGGGTGGATTAGTAACTTTATAAAAGAGACTCCAGAGAGCTGCCATAGGCCTTCCACTGAGGACAGAGAGAGAGATGCCATCTATGAGCCAGTAAACCTGCCATCATCAGAAACCAAATCTGCCAGTGCCTTGATCTTGGACTTCTCAACCTCTAGAACAGTCAGAAGTAAATTTCTGTTATTCACAAGCCACCTAGTTTATGGTATTCTGTTATGGCAGCCTGAGCAGACTAAGGCACATGGTAAAGTTGAGTATTTCCTACACAGGTCCTATGGCCCACAAAGCCTAAAATATTTACTATTTGTCCCTCAGAAACAGTTTCTGACTCCTCTTCTAAAATAATAATGAAGCCGGGCTCGGTGGCTCAACCTGTAATCCCACGCTTTGGGAGGCCGAGGTGAGTGAATTGCCTGAGCCCGCGGGTTCAAGACCCGCCTGGGCAACTTGACGAGACCTCATCTCTACAATAAATAAAAAAATCAGCCGGGCGTGGTAGTGTGCGCCTGTAGTTCCAGCTACTTGGAAAGCTGAGGCGGAAGGATCGCTGGAGCCCAGCAGGTCGAGGCTGCGGTGGCTGGGAGCGGCCACTGCACTCCAGTCTGGGTGACAGAGTGAGACTCCAACTCAAATAAATAAATAAATGAATAGATGAATAAATTAAAAAAATAAAATAATAATGAAGCCTGAGACCTCAACCTAAGCAGACTTTGAGAAACCTTGGTGCAAATGAAGTGAATCTCCAACTGATTCTCTCCCACTTCGCTACCCACTTTCAAATAAAAGAACTGATGAATTGATTAGAGGCAACAAGATTACTCAAAGCTGAAAGGAGAGAGATCTAAGGGAGCTATAATGACCCCATAAAAGCTTTGTTGGGTTGCTTTTATGAGCCTGAATCAGCTCAGAGTAGCCTGACCCTAAGAGGTTAGCGGAAGTGTGTAAAAGCCTTGCCTTTTGGATAAATGCATATCAAAACCCAGCCACAGAGGGAGAGTGGGGAAAAAAAAGGAAATAAATGACAAGTACAGTACTTTAACGGGGAAAATTTCCTCCAAAAGGAAGCAAGCAATGAGGCCAGGCGAGGAATAAATGGTGTAGAAATGACAGTCGCTTTTCAGTCGGCCACAACTGCACTCGCGGCTGATAGGATCCAGCATGTGTCAGTTGCCACGTCTCTCTCTTCACACTTCAATGTGAACTTTACAGCAAAAGGGGGACAGGAGGCAGTGAAGGGGAAAACAGTGGCTCAGAAGGACTTGTGCACTGAGTGTGAAGCCATTTCAATTTTATATTCGAAAGGACTTTGTAGGTGATCCCATGAATGCAATTATGCCCACCTAATAAAAGCAACATATGCTAAGACAATTAAAAGATTTTTATTATACATCTATTCATTGTATTCCATTTTCAGCAGGAGGAGTGGAAACTGATGAGAGGGAAAGGATGCATTTAATAGGAAGGGAAGCCAAAGTCGGCCGGATTATGCCAGTGGGGAAATGAAGAGGTGATGATGTATTTTTAACATAAAGATGAAACACTAGATGACTCTTTACCAGGGGTCTTTTCACCTTGCAAAATGCCAATGCTCTGGTTTACCATGACTCTGTATGATGAGAAAATACAGCCAAAGACATCACCATGCCTCTTTAAAGCCCTGGGTGTTTTGATATTTAATCATAAAATTAGGATTGCCAAACAATGCCAGAATGGAAAAGGTGTGTCCCCAGATTCAAAGTTTAATGACATGGTGGCACATGGGAATCAAGCATTCTCCTATCCATCCATTCCACATATATTTATTGGGGACCTAATATCAGAGACCCAAGCTGATGCCAGAGACTGGAAATTCTAAAGGGGAGAAAACAGTCTGTTTCATCAAGTAGCTCCCTGTGACAGATAGCTAGCTTCCCCAAAAAAATCCATTTGCTCTTCTTCCTGGGAAAAGGGGCCGGATGACAACTGCCAGCCTACCTTGCAGTTAGAGATAGTAATGTGACTAGTTCCTACCCATGGAAGGTGTAAGAGATACCAATCAGTTGAGTGCAGGAAGAATGGACCCACAAAGTTGTCAGAGCCTAGGTCCCTGAGTCACTTTGTGGAACACAGCTGCCTCTGACCAGGAATACCCACTTGTGCTGTATAAAATACACAGTTTTGGGGGTTTGAACTATCATGCATTTGGGGTGCTATTTGTTATTGCAGCCTTATCCATCCTAACGAATACTGTCACAATATAGAAGTGAAAACAGACCATACAAAGGCCATTTCAAGATACCATAGGTGCTCTAAGTGCATCTTGAGGTATGGGGACACAAGGGAAGAAGCTATAACTATACTATGGGGGCCCAGGACAGTTTCATAGACAAGGCAACATTTCAGCTAAAACTCAAAGGCATAAAGCATAAGGAATTTGATGGCAATGGTGGAGGCAGGAACGGAACTCAGGTAGGGGTTACCGCATAACCAAAAAAAGCTCAGAGGTGTGAAAGGATGTGGCCTGCCAGTGGAATCATGAGTAATTAGGGGAGTGGGGAGCAGGATGTGTGGGAGGAATGGGTGTAACAAATGCACACTAGGACCAAACAGTGTACGAGCCCACATGGGAATGGGGACTCACATGAGTAACTTTGTGAAAACATCTTTTTTGTGAAACATCACTGCCAGGACACAAGGCAGGCAAACGGGCATGCCTCTAATGCTAACATCCTTGATCAGAATCAAAGCATGTCCTCACCAGGTGGGGGCCACAGCTGAGTTACATACAGGCCATGCATATTCACAAGACCTGTGACCTAGGGTTCTCCCTTACCTCCCGCCAAGTAGCTTTCACCCAGGAATGAAGATCAAATCAAGGGCAAGTGAGCAATCTATCTGGTCCTATCCATGGAGCTAATCATAGATGCACGTAGTCACGTGACTTGTGCTAAAGAAGGTCAGACTGACCAGAACCACAGCTTTGTGGGTGACCTGGTGGTCATGTGGAAACACAAAACCCATCCAAAATAAACTTAAAAGCCACAGACAGAATTCTTACACAATTCTTTCACAGTAAGTGAAAATGGGTGTCTTTAAGATTCAAGGAACAAGGTTTTGTTGTATTCAGTGAAGCTGGATTTCTAACTGATGTGTAACATCCAGTCACCGAGAAGCACTTTAGCAATTTTCAAATGTCCTTCTTTCATTCAAGCAACTAGAGTGAGGTGTGTTAAAAAGTATGGCCGTTAAGTCAGAGCTGACCAACCTTTGTGGAGTTATAGTGGGACTCAGTAGGCTGTTCCAAATCCTAAACACTAGAGAAAGGTAGTGCACAGAGGATGTGTGGGTGTTGACAGAGATTGAGGGGATGTTAGAAGTTAAGAGAAAATAGCATGCTGAGGGAGAGAAAGCATGCATGTTGATATGAGACAGATCCAGGAAAGTATCCCCATCCTTCAGGGTCACTGTTAGTAATGGGATACATTTTGCAAAATGAGAAGCATTTATGCATTAAGAATGACAGCATCTAGTGAAGGCTCAATACGTGAGAGCTTCTTGACTTGTACTCCTTTTACTCTTGTTAATTAGTACTCATTTTTCTGTAAAAGTTATCAAATATATGACTTATTGGCTTCTAAAAGTAGTTGTAATATTCACTTGTATTCTAAAAAGTACACGCCCATGCTTCATTTTACCTCAGGGTTTTGGTTAAGAGGAGAAATTCACCCAGACATCAGTATAGTCTTAATCTTGAAGGATTTGCCATGGCTGGTCTCGCCAAGGCATCAATTATTGTATTGAGAGGGGCAATTTTTCAGTAACTGCCTCACAGGAAAGAGAACAGAGGAGAGTATGCAGCATTGACAAGCAAGAGGCATTTGCCACTGAACACTGAGCTGAGCAATGCATGCATTCTCTGCCGGTCTCCAACACCTGTCCTGGTGTTGCCATTGACCTGTCCCTCCTAACCTTTCTCTCTACAAAGTCATGGGAACTGAGCCCTCACAAGTTCAAGATCAAACAAGCATCCTGGTTGTATGTAAGGGCTACTTATGGTTGCATCTCTTGAAAATGCAGTATCCTACTACTCTATAAGTTGCCACGAGATTTTCCTGGGGAGGCATTTTAAATTAGACATTTTCAAATTCTAAAGGCAATGCAATACACTGAACACTTTGAAAAGTGAAAAAAGTACCCATGTAGATAATCCATCACCCACTGTCCTCTCTCTCATCCATCTTTCTTTTAATATAGTTCTAGTCAGAGAATATCTCCCATTTTGAACCCCACTTTGTCATTAAACCTTTTATCATAGGTATTTTTTCCAACTGCCATTTTATTTTAGTGGCTGCCTAGTATTCCATTAAGTGGATCTGCTGTGATTTATAGAATCATTCCCCTGCTGTTGAACCTTCAAGTTGATTCTAAGGTTTCACTGGGTGTGTTTTTTTTTTTAAAGAGACTTTTATTTCTTTTTCGTATGCCTTTATTGAGGAAAAATATAAATTATAAATATTATAATCATAAATTGCATAACTATAGCTTGTATCATAAATTATACATCTGCATGGTGCAAATATAGTTTTGACTTTCACAAATATTTTAATTATATTTATTATTATTATTATTTTAAACTTTATGGAGAGACAGGGTCTTGCTATCTTACCCAGGCTGGTTTTGAACTCCTGACCTCAAGTGATCCTCCTGCCTCAGCCTCCCAAAGTATTTGGATTATAGGCATGAACCACCACACCTAGCCAATTATAGCTTACATATATATTACAAGTTTACATGATACAAATATAATTTTGACTTTCAGACACACACACACACACACACACACACACAGATTTTCTTAAGTGGAGGGCTTTATTTGGTAGAAAATTGATTTTTCCAATGACTTTGACTGTTATTGCCATGAATTACAGTCTCTTTCTGTGTCACTGAAAACTTACCAAGGGAGGCTGCTTATGAGATCTTCAGGGCTGCCAGTTCAATGGTTTACTTAGAACCACACTGAGCTTCTGGTCCCAGTTTCTGCCCGTCAACTCATCTGGGTCTTGCATGAAGCTGGGTGAAAGAGACCCATGTGGGTCATTCTAAGACTCAAATATCTGCACCAATGGGTTACTTGATTGTGCTCCAAACATACCAGGCATGTTTGTGCTTCTAAGATGATGCCCGGACGGTTCCCTGCATCTGGAATGTGGCAGTCCCATGTCCCTCAGGAGGTCCAGGAGGTGAGCAGATGATGTGAACCCGTAGGGCTCATTCTACAGTGACAGAGATGAACGTGGACATGGGCCTGGAGATATGGACATTCGTGTGTTTCAGACATGATTAACAATGGTTTTTATGGTGGAAAAAAAATTTTCTGGGGGAATCCTGGCTGTCTCTCCAATGCAATGAGATGAATTCATGAAGGTATTCAAGTTACAATTTTAAATTTCCATGGGCTTTACAGAGAGCAAGAGAGAGACAGAGAGAGAGAAAGACAGATAGCAAAAGAAAGAGAGCGTGAGAGAAAGACAGAGAGAGTGAAAGACACCGAGAGAGACAGAGAGAGAAAGAGAGAGAGAGAAAGACAGAAAGAGAAAGACAGACAAAGAGAGACAAAGAGAGAGAGAGAAAGAATGAGAGAAGGACATACACACAGAGAGAGACAAAGAGAGAGAGAAAGACAGGGAGAAAGAGAAAGAGAGAAAGACATACACAGAGAGAGAGAGAGACAGAGAGAGACAGAGAGAGAAAGAGAGAAAGACATACAGAGAGAGAGAGAGAGACAGAGAGAGAAAGAGAGAAAGACAGACAGAGAGAGAGAGAGAGAACAACAGAGAGAAAGGCAGAGGGAAACCATCACAGTCTACCTTTGTCATCAGCAGTGAGATTGGCCAGTTCCAGGGAAGGACAAAAAAACACAGTCCTAAAGAGTAGTCACTCTGGACTCAATTCATGCAGTCACTCAGGGAGGAGCAAACATTAATGGAGGGACTCCTCTGAGCCAGGAAATGAGTTAGGGATTATGGGTAGCAAGATGGTGACTGATGCCCTTCAAGGGTTTGCAGCCCAGAGCAGAAATGCAAGGATTTGGCTGGGCAGGGTGGCTCATGCCTGTAATCCCAGCACTTTGTGAGGCTGAGACAGAAATACCCCTTGAAACCGAGAGGTCAAGACCAGCCTGGGCAACATAGCAAAAAAAAAATTTTTTTAATTAACTGGGTGTGATGGCACATGCCTGTAGGCCCAGCTACTTAGGAGGCTCAGGTGGGAGGAATGCTATAACCCAGGAGTTGGAGGCTGCAGTGAGCTATCATCGCACCACTGCACTCCAGCCTAGGTGACAGAGCAAGACACTGTCCCTGAAAAAAAAAGAAAAGAAAATACACACACACAAGGCTTTGATGTAAGTTGGATACAGGTTAAAAAGGTCTGCGTGCTCTAAAATCATGTTATGTTGGCCCAACTCTGAAGCCCATACTTTCTGTACTATGACAGTGGCACTTATTATATCCCTCCTACGTGTCAAGTACCATGCAAAGTTCTGGGGTACACACATTTCCTACTTCTACGTGTCAAGTACCATGCAAAGTTCTGGGGTACACACATTTCCTACTTTCTAAAGGCTCAATGTCAAGGGGAGACATAGCAAAATAAGGACAACATGAGGGCAATGAGCAAAGTTCTCAGAGTGTACAACTAACAGCTAGTAACCTGCACAAGTGCAGCTTCTGGCCTCCACCTGCTATGTGGTGACAGAGCTCAGTCACATGCTAATGCAGAGGAGGGTACGAACCTGCCCTCCCTGCCCAGCTTCTGCAGGAGCTGTGTGTTCCTAAGAGCGGGGGTGACCCGCCTGACTCATGGCAAACTGCCAACTGCATCTGAAACCCAAGCTTATGTGTATATCGAAATGCAGGAAGCCATCTTAAAAGGACGCACTAATTAGCTTCCTGGGATTTCAGATTTTAAAAGCTTCTGTGATCGAATTTGTTTCGGTAATTTTTTTTTAAGGGATTCTGAAGATTGGTTCTGCTGTCAGGACATCGGAAAACAAAACCCAAAAAATGAGATAACAAACTGACTGGTGTTTACAGCGGAATGCTTTCAATGGGAATCAAGAGAAAGCATCTGCCGATTGTACGATAAAAAGCAAGATGGTATGGAAAGGCCACAATGCCTATGGAGGAAGCAGCCTCCCTTGGGTGACTTCATCCAACACCGATTTGCTCTTGAAGAGCATTTGTAAACTCACTGTGAAACTAGCACCCACTGTCAGAGGACCTAGGGGGGACTGTTTTTATTCAGATTAAAAAAAAAAAATTAAGAAAAACACAAGCACAACTCCAAAACGTTCCCAACAAAAAAGAAGCCGCAGAATTTTTAAGCTCTGGTTAGAAAAATAATGTGAAAGATAACAAAAAAATGTTTTCTTATAAATCACCCACCGCCATTTTCATTAAGAATAGACAGAGCTAATAATGGAAAGGGTGTATAGGATCATTATATTTGTTCAGTGTGGAGGAATAAATAATAACTGAAGTGCTGCACTATTATGAGAGCATATAATCATATTATTAGATACGGCCTATAATTGAAAGTCATTATCGAAATACTTCCTTATGGAGTGAATCCCTCCCTCTGAGCAGCCTCTGAATCTTGCCTGCATTTTCCCGGGGCGCACACACCCCGTGTTATAATTATCTGTCGGCATACGTTTCTTCCAAGGTAGTCTGTGACCTCGAAGGCATCTATTGCCTGCATTCCATCCATCTCACCCTGGTGTGCCTAGCACCGGGTCAGCAAGCAATCAGAACTGAAATGAATATACCCCACTTTCTTTTTAATTACTTCACCAGGCTGCCTATTCCTTCTGTCTATTCTTGGAAGCATTTCCCAACATCTCACATTTTTCTTATATTGGGGAGTGTGTGGGGGGAAATATTTAGATAAGTCAGTATATTAAAAATTTGTAGGCAAGGCACTAATAATTATCAAGCTACAGAAATCTGCCAAGTTGGCCAAAGTCGATGGAGAATCACAAGCCGTCACCCCCAAACCTGGAAAGACCTCGTCTCCTGCTTACATTTCTTTTAAAAAGATGACCTTGCAAATTATAGCCTTATACATTTAACTTCTAAATTTGGAAAGATACTGAAAGAAAAAAAAATCATGAAATGAGCTTGCAAAATCTTAAAGAGGGCATTTACTGTAAAAGAAGAAGTAACTCTTCACTGTGAAAAGTGAACTCCGTTTTTTGTTTCTTTGGTTTTTTTTTTTTTTTTCCAATAAAAAATGTTATCTTCGACAATGAAATCAAGCAATCTTTTGCTCCTAAAAAAGTAATTTACAGTCAGGTTTAATTTTCTTAATCCGACATTATCCAGCATATGAATAAAACTCCTTAATTTATAAAACTGCAGCCATTTTTATCCAAAGATAAAGTGAAGCATTCTTATCGGTTTGATTGTAAGATGCTTCCTATAAGAAAATGTATCAGGAGGCAGAGGAGGAGAATGATTTTGGAGTCTGACCTGGGTCACATTCCATCTTTGCTACTTGCTAGCTGGGGGACCTTGTACAAATCACGTCACCTCTCCGATCCCCTATTTCCTCAACTCTAAATTGGAGATGATGACAACACCATCAGGACTATGGTGGGATGAAATGGGGTGATGTTTGTAAAGAGATATGTGCAAAAAGAATACCGGGCATTCAGCAGGGAATCATTTTTTCTAACGACTGGGTCACTGAAGAACATTATAGCAACTTTTCAGAAATGGTGAAAAATATAGAGGATCCCCTGTAGTCTGAGCTGGCTTGGGCTCATTATAACATCTCCTTCTAGGAGGGGTAGTAAGTCTTTAAGATAGCACTGCCCTACAAGAAAGCCCCCAAGGTTAGTCAACAGAGCCAGTTCTGTTAACCAACGCACATGACCATCAACATAAGGCTTTTTTTCTCCCTATCTCTATTTTTGGGCCCACCAGGCCTGCTCTAAGAACTTCCCTGGGGCCATTGTTTTGTTTTGTTAAGGCCACGTGTTCTTTGAGCTATGGCTGTCATGTTTCCTCCCCGTCCCCTACCTTGTGGAGGTGAATCTCCTCTCTCTCTCCAATTTACTTTCTAAATAAACTAAATTTTCCAATAAAAAATAAAAGAATGTCCCTGGGAGATAGCAATATCAACGAGACCCCTCTCACTGTTGATGGTCAGGAAAAGGGTCCAGGCAGAGAAAGGGAACTCCCTAGGATGATAAAGGGAGTCCATGGCAAGGGTGGGCTAAAGACCAGTGATCTAGGTCTTTCCAATCATCCTGTCTACCTCCCGTTCAGTGGATCCACTCTAACTGCAGCATAGTTTAGACAACCTACTCTCTGTTGTTGGTTAGGGCTTGTGCAATCATTTCTGGATTTAGCTATTTGTGTAGAACAGGAAGGACACACTCAAAATTCCTCTTCCCCATCCTTGATTTGGGGCAATGGGGGCTTTTCCTGACTTCAAAATAAAAGCCAGGAGGTGGTAAAAGGAAAAGCAACGGAATCTTGCTGGCTCAGCTTTTAAGAATTCCATAATAGTGCTCAGCTAGACCCTCTGTAGCTGCAAGGAAGCACTGCATTTCTGCAAGTTCCTCCAACTTACAAATGGGGACGTGACATGCAGCCATGCATGCAGTAGTTGCGGTTTCCACAGTCATGGCCTTTGTGGGCCTGGTCTTGTGATAGCAGTCCTTTGTGTATTCTGACACATAACAAGTCTCAGGCCTTTGATATGCTGGAAACAAACCACTGTCTGGAGTCAGAAAAACCTGGGGCCAGATGCCCCAGTCTCCAAAATGGGAGACTTTGGATACGTTGTCTAATGTCTCCAAATCTGGGTTTCCTCACCTCTAGTATGGAACAAAATCTATTAACTTTTTAGAGTTGTGAGGTAGAAGACCAAATAGGATCAGGTAGGGTGGCTCACTCCTATAATCCCAGCACTTTGGGAGGCTGAGCAGGAGGATTTCTTGAGCCCAGGATTTCTAGACCAGTCTAGGCAACATAGCGAGATCTTGTCTCTACAAAAAGTAGAAAATTAGCTGGGCATGGTGGCATGTGCCTGTAGTCCCAGCTACACTCAGGAGACTAAAGTGGAAGGATCACCTGAGCCCAGGAGATTAAGGCTGTGGTGAGCTGTGATTGTACCACTGCATTCGAGTCTAAGCGATAGAGTGGGACCTTGACTCAAAATAAAATAAAATAAAATAATAAAATAAAACAGCTAGTGCATGCCTTGCCCACATTAATTTATATGTCATATATTCTCCACAACTTTCTAAAGGTGTTAAGAGATTTTAAAAGATGCTCTGGAATCAAGATTTTCACAGTAGGTTCGTTTTCAAAGTTGAATCGTTTATGTAAGAAAAACCCTTTAACTTTTTCAAGGGATTTTGTTTTTACATACATACATAGTTTTTTTTGTTTTTTTTTCAGTTTCCCAAAAGGTGAAGGGATTCGAGGCCACAGCTGACAGAGGTATGGGGAGACTAAATTCTGGTCTCAGCTGGATGCATACAAGTTCTGGGACTTTGGGCAAGCTGAATGACTTCACTGACTCGGTCTCCTCCTCACCCTTGCCTGGCCTTCCCCCCACCTCCCCTGAGGGGCTTTGCAAGAGCAAGATGAGATTCTAGAGGTGAAAGTGCCTGGAAATTCTAGTTGGCACTTGTAGAAGGCATAATTATCACTCCCTTCCTCCCTCCACATTTCTAGGCCACCCATCCTCCATTCTTGGGTAATACGGAGCTTGAGTGGGGCGGCAGGGAGGCGGGGAGAGACTGAAATAACAGGGCCTAGATGCCTGCCGGCTATTTCAGTTGCACACGCACAAGTTGAGTAAATCCCTAGGGGTTGATTATAGTTACCTGAGAACACTCCTTAACTCTTTCTGCAGAAATGAATTTAAGGAAAAGTCTAGTGCCTTACAAGGCATGTAGGAGTATTAAAAGCAGGGATTTTCTGTAAAATGGTGCAGCCACTATGGAAAACAGTTTGGCAGTTTCTCAAAAAGTTAAAGCTAGAGTAATCATATGACCCAACAATTCCACTCCTCGGTATATACCCAAGGAAAATGAAAATGTGTCCATGTAGAAAATTGTACACATATGTCCACACAGAAAGTTGCACACAAATGTTCATAGCAGCATTATTCATAGTAACCCAAAGGTAGAAACAATCCAAATGCTTATCAATGGATGATAAACAAAATGTGGTATATCCATGCAGTGGAATATTATTCAGCCATAAAAAGGAATAAGGTATTGGCACATGCCACAACTTGGACAAAACCTGAAAATGCTTAGCTATGTGAACAAAACTAGAATAAAAAGGTCATATATTGTTTGATTCCATTTATGTGATATACACAGAATAGATAAATCCATAGAAGCCAAAAGCAGAGAAGTTGGAAGAAGAGAATGGGGAGTGGTTACTTAATGGATATGAGGTATTTTTCTAGGGTGATGACAAAGTTGTTTTTTTTTTTTTTTTTTGAGTTGGAGTCTCACTCTGTCGCCCAGACTGGAGTGCTGTGGCTGCTCCTGGCCACTGCAGCCTCGACCTGCTGGGCTGCGGCGATCCTTCTGCTCAGCCTTCTAAGTAGCTGGAACTAGAGGTGCGCGCTACCATGCCCGGCTAATCTTTGATTTATTGTAGAGATGAGGTCTCGCCAAGTTGCCCAGGCGGGTCTCGAACCCGCAGGCTCAGGCAATTCACTCACCTTGGCCTCCCAAAATGTGGGATTACAGGCTGAGCCACCGAACCCGGCCAACAAGGTTTTAAAACCAGAAAGAGGTGGTGGTTGCACAACATTGTGACTTCACTAAATGCCACTGAATTATACATATTAAGATGGTTAATTGTACGTTATATAAGTTTCACCTCAATGTTTAAAAGTTTGTAGGGTGAAAAGAAAAAGAATGAAACAAGTCAACAAATGGTTTGAAGTCATTGTGGCCAGAATTTGGATCACACGCCTACTTTCTTAGACCTGTGTAGCCTTGGGCATGTGACTTGGGCACTCCGGGTGTTAAGATGTTAAGGCCTTTAAGATGTCAGGAATGATGACATACAGAGTTCAGGAAGAAACTTCCATGAAACACCAGAAGTAAACAGCTGGTGCAAGTCCAGTGCGTGATGGTCACACCACAGATGGCAACTCCTCCCTTCAATTCCTTTACTAAATGTCTACTTGCCTCCAAGTTCAGGGCCCACAGAGCCCTCCATGTCATTGAGTAAATGTTCTTAAGAGAAACTACAAATTACAGAAAAGGCACTAACAATAATATGCTAATCACGCTTACATCCACCACTCAGAAGCAGAATTGTTGACATTTTGTCATATTTGCTTCATTGCTTATTTTTTAATCGTGAAATAAAACACTTCAGATGAAATTGAAATGTACTGTGCCCTGTATCCTCAGCTCAATACCTCTTTTGGGCACGTAAGTCCAATCAAGAATGATAGATGGAGAAATAATTTATTCATTCCACTGGTCTTGATTCGGGGGTCTTTATGTCATGAGTGGGATACGTCCCGCAGGAGGCAGACACAGTGTCACAGAGCTTCGGTTTAATTATATTAAAAGACAGCAGTAATGTACCTTGGTTTGCTCACTGTGTTAAATAAAATTGGTAGCTTGCTTTCGAAACTTGGATTGCAGAGAACCAGCATGACCTGGAACACAAGTCCACCGACATCTTCAAGGTACCAGCTATTCAGCAATTGAGCTGTGAGGACAATTTGAAGATGTGTGCTATTGCCTATATGGTGTGATTCTGAATTCTCATTGAAGAAACACAAAGTTGTATGAATGTACACTGTACAACAAAAGAGGGAGGATTTATACTGGGGTGGGTAAAGAAGAGGCAAACGGGGAACAAATCTGCAAGCTAATAAGTACCTAAAACACAATTTTTTGGGGGGGAATGATGCAATTCCGTCCTTCAGCGTCTCGGAAATTTGGGCCGGAGAAGCCCGGGCTGAAAGGCCCAGCTGGCTGTGCTGGGAATGAGAAGAAGCAGGGGAGGAGACTCCGCACTCTGCCTCCAGAAGCCACTAAGGTACATTTCTTTGTTATTTTATGTTTTTCTTAAAAGCAAGATGATTTGCCTGTACCATCAAAACAAAGTCCACAGTGGCCGATGGAAGTACCCCAACTTGTCTGAACAATGTGGGGGAGGTAAAACTAGTCTCTACTTCTGGGAGATGGTCTTTTCAAAGGAGATCACTGTACCTGAAATGTAGATAGTTATAAAAATGGCATTAATTTGCTTAGACCGAGAGATTTTCACAGGAGAGCAACTAGCAGAAAACATTATGAAAATGTCCGAGAGGGCTGGTAATTGAGTTGATTAGTATGACCTTGGTTATGAAGGTAATAGAAGAGGGACCGGTGCTTAGACTGAGTTATAACCCTGTTCCCGGTTCGGCGACCGAGTGAGGGATGTAATTTGTTCAGGCTGACTCGGGGAAGCCAAGCCTGCCTCTGACAAAGTAATACACTGACTAGCCGAGCTTGGCCTGTGCTTTTTACCCTGACAGAGTAAACAGGACAGGGTCACATAAGAAATGATGGACTGGGCTCGTGTGCTGGTTCCCTGCATAGAACCAGCTGCAGGAAGAACCTTCTGGACAATGAGCCCCGAGAAGCATTCATTCATTGCCTCTAAACTACCAAAGAGGGAAAATAATACAACGGCTCCCCAGCCTAAACAAAACAAAGCAAAACACCAACATAAACAAAAAATAAACATCCCAGGAAGGTCTATGCTGAATTCCCCCTGACTCTGTTTTTCGTATTTTTTGTAGACATTTATGAAGCAATATGCTACTAGCTTGCGGTGGGAAATTTAGCTGTGTTAATCATAAGAAAGGATTCAATGTCTGGCTCTAAAGCCCAGGTCGTCTTCACTACACCTGCTTAAAACAGGCAAGTTTCTCTCAATAACACACACACACACACACACACACACACACACACACACACACACACACGAAGTTGACCCCTGCAATGGTTGTAAGTTAGGAAAGGCCAACAGATGACTGAAGCTTTTACGCTGAGTATACGAGTATATGAAGTCACTAGCAGACAAAAGTTCATGTCCAGGGAGTTCTATTCACTTTCTTACCTGTGATGACTTTTAAAAAAAAAATCAAGTTCACCCTAGGAGATCTTACATGGAGCCTGGTATTACTCATATATCAGAAACACTACTGGGGCTCACAGAGAGCCTCAAATATAGGTTTAAAGTCTATACACAAGGGTTTTGAACATTTTACACTTACTATTCATAACGAACACATGCTAGACTTGAATTAGAGACTTGCGTTGGCTGAATAACAACGGGGTGTCTCCCTACACACTGTTTCCCCTCTGGGGTGTGTGTGTTTGCATGGTTTGTGTTTGTGGGTTCATTTGTATGTTTCGTGAGTCTCCGATTTCAGGGCCGGGGCTACATAAATGACAAAGGGCCCGGAATCCCTTGTCTCCTTGCCTCTGTCACTGTGTTTGCTGACCCTCCAGTGAAAAGGATCTGACCACCACATGCGAGTGGAATAAATTATCGCTGACACTCCAATATTTAATTATGCAGCTGTCAGAGCGGCCCTTTCGAAATTCATTTTAATAAAGTGGGAACTTTCCCTTTCAAGGTTAGAGTGAGGGGAGTCACCTTTGGTGTCAGCCGGAGGTCTCCACCATGAGCTCTGCATTCTTGCTCCGGACGCCTGTCACTTGGCCTGATAGAAGGTCCTGATAACAGCGCTGATGCCTGGTGGCCTCCCCCCATCCCTGCCTGAATGAACATCTTTCATTTAAACCCACAATAATGAGGACCTCAAAGTCAGAGAGGCGGGCACAAGGGCAGCCTGTCGGGGGAAAAATGGCTTCTTATTATAAAATTCACTCAATGTGGAAGTGGCAATCTAAAAGCAATCATGGCCACCTCCCTGTTTTAACTGGTTAACCAGGAATATTTAACATGGTGGAAGGAGAGAAACCAACAAACTCTGGGGTAAGTGGTGGTGGAGGGGGTGCCCAGATACGGGCATGAATCGAAGGCTGTGGCTCCCGAACTCGTGGAGGAGACATAAAAGTATTGATTTATATTTTTCTATAAAATAAAAAGCGGCATTAAAGTTTTTGTAGTCTTGTTTCTGGGCCATAAAGTTGCACTGAGGGAAAGCTTTTATATGGCGAACTGAATCGTGTAGATGACTAACGTCTATGTTTAGCTTTCCGTCTCACTGTTTATATGCAAACCATATCCACAGACAACTGCAGAGTAAAAACATGGGCCGGGCTGGAAAAGGAAGGGCTATCATCACAGATACAGCCTGACCGGTTCCTCGCTTTTCTTTTCTCTCCAGTCTCTCTTCTCCTTCCTTTAACTTTCATTCTACATTCTCTTGCTTGTCTTTTCCTCCCTTTTTGTCCCTTGTCTCTTCTAGCTCCTTCTTGAACAACGTGATGAGTATGTATTGATTAGTGACTGTGTGCTAGGCATTGCCCAAAGTTCTCCATGTGCTTATCTCTTGTGGTGCTCTGGGCAATTCTATGAATTGGGTGCCTTAGGGATGGTTCCCACTTAAATAAACCGAAGTCCAGAGAGACCAAAGATCTTAGACCAAAGATCTTACTCAAGACTCCCAGGGAGGGCACAGCTCCACCACATCCAGGCAGTTTCCAACGCTTCCGTATTTAATCACTCTGCTGTGTTTATTTATTATCTCTTTCTCTGGTCTCTTCCTCACTAGGTCGTTCACTCACTCTCTTCCCTCTCCCAGTCTCTCCTTCCCAGGTTTGTAGACACAGAGTCTCCCACGTAACACAGAACAGCTCCAAGAGAACGCACACAATGAGCCTAAACACAAATGTAACTCCTGTCAACAAACACTGGTTTTGGAAAGAAGCCTCATCCCATGTGAGTGTCTGGAAGAATGCCTGAAAGAATACTTGAACGTGACTGTTGAAAGGCACTTTCTCTAAACCATGAGTCATAACCAAATCTGTCCACAGCACTATTTCTCGGGGACAACATTCTCCTCCCAAAGACAGGGAAGATGGCTGCTGAGATGGATCACAGGGAAACGGGAGGCAGAAAACGCAATGCTCTGCTTTCGCTTCCCAGCTCTTTGGGGAGACCTGATTTGCAGAAGGTCAGAGAAGAACTTCCAGACCCTTGTGGGGCCTCTAGCCAGCTCCCCCAGCGCGGCCTCCAGGGCAGCACATCTGCAGGCTGCCCTTTGTCTTAATGCTTGAGTCTCTTAATGGGGCCTCAGGATGGTTACGGAGCATGCAAGGATGAAGGCAGAAGTCACAGCCTAAGGGCAAACTGTTTGCTTCTTCCTAGGCCCCATCTTAATTGTATCCTGCCCCAGTCTAGGGTCTCAGCCCCAAGGATATCCCCATTTCTCAAGGGCCAGTGACGGCTGTGGCCATCCAGGCCACCCACGTTTGCCATCAATGTTGCCCACAAGGGGAAAAGCAGTGGTATGGGACAGGTGGGAGTTAGTATCCTATTTCAGGATCCAAAAGAAGCCCCCAAACCCCAAGCAGACAACCAGGGGTGGGGGCCATATTACAATCTCTTCACATTATTCTGATCTGCATGGCATTAACCCCCCACACTTGCAAAGCAGGACTTTGAGGAAATAAATTCCCACTTAGAGCCCCAGGATCTGTCACATAGAAAGCCTTCAGTGATGGTTTATTGAATGAATGCAAGAGTGATTCCTTCCAGTATTTCATCAACTCAAAGACAAATATAAAAATACCTCTCGGCCATGAAAGCAATTATATAGATCTAGGTGCCTCTATGCATAAAAGGGAACACTCAGCACAAAATCAGGAGATGGTTTGGGGGTAAACCAGTGACCAGTTCAATCACCACCAATGCCTTAGAGCTGTCCAAGAAAAGGGTAGGTATAGGAGACAGGTGTCTTGGTTCTAGCCCTGGCCACTGCCAACTTATTGAGACACTTTGTACAGGGGGATTAGTATATCCAAGGCTTCTCTTGGTCCTTCTAAGGCCTGGGAGTGAAAGTTAAGGCCCGGTGTTTCCCTCCTAAAGAAACAATTACAAGACAGCCGAGGGAGATGGTAGAAAAAGTATTTGCTCGAGTGAAAATATAGCTGTAAGTTATTCAGAAGCATTTTCACTTTCATTCCTCTCTCCCAGTCTTCCATCTTTGAGTCCTGCTCTCTTTAGCCAGTATGCATTGGGTCTTTATTATATGTCAAGCTTATGCTATGGGCTTTTCATTTAAGCCTTATAATAACCTTAGGTGGGAGGAGGCGCTATAACAACATCTATTTTATTTTTATTTATTTATTTTTTCTTTTTTTGAGTTGGAGTCTCACTCTGTCGCCCAGACTGGAGTGCAGTGGCCGCTCCCGGCCACTGCAGCCTCGACCTGCTGGGCTCCGGTGATCCTTCCGCCTCAGCCTTCCGAGTAGCTGGAAATATAGGTGCGCGCTACCACGCCCGGCTAATTTTTTGATTTATTGTAGAGATGAGGTCTCGCCTGCCCAGGTGGGTCTCGAACCCGCGGGCTCAGATAATCCACTCACCTCAGCCTCCCAAAGGCGCGGGATTACAGGCTGAGCCACCGAGCCCGGCGGCAACATCTATTTTAAAGATTAAAAAAAAGCCTACAATCCCAGCACTATGGGAGGCAGAGGTGAGGGGATTGACTGAGTTCAGGGGTTCTAGACCAGCCTGAGCAACTTGGTGAGATGTCACCTCTACAATAAATCAAAAAATTAGCCAGGAGTGGTGGTGCACACCTGTAGTTTCAGCTACATGGAAGCCTGAGGCAGAAGGATTGCCTGAGCCCAGCAGTTCAAGGCTGCAGTAGCCATGAATGTGCCACTGTTCTCCAGCCTGGGTGACAGAGTGAGACTCTGACTCTAAATAAATAAATAAATAGAAACTGAGGTTTAGCGAGGTGAGTAACAAGTTCAAGGTTGTTTAGCTAGTAAAAGGCAAAGCCAGGCTAGGTGCTGGCTCATGCCTATAATCCTAGCACTTTGGGAGGTGGAGGCGAGAGAACTGCCTGGGCCCAGGGGTTCAACACCATCCTGTGCAACTTGGCAAGACTTCATCTCTACGACAAATCAAAAAATTAGCCAGATGTGGTGGCACGTGCCTGTAGTTCCCGCTACTTGGAAAGCCTAGGCAGAAGGATTGCTTGAGCCCAACAGGTCAAGGCTGCGGTAGTCATGAGTGTGCCACTGCACTCCAGTCTGGGCGACAGAGTGAGACTCCAACTCAAGGAAAAAAAATATATATATATAAGGCAGAGACAGAACAGGAAACCAGCTTTGCTTGGCCCTAGTAGCAGTGCTGTCAAACACCATGTCATATTTTTTACCTAACATGTCAGTATTCCTCTCTTCTTTCCACCCTGGAAGTGAGTCCAGAATTCCTTGATTTAATACATGGCACATCTGTTTAATGAGGTCAGTGTTAAATAACCCACAGAGGATTTTGGGGGTGAAACAATTTCTTGTGCCCACAATGCTGACATGATCGTAGAAATGGAAACTGTGGAGGCAGGACAGTACCAGAAGCATTATTGAACTAGACTGGGTACCAGGTACTGTGTTCAATTTCATATACAGTTTACATACATATGTGCGTATGTATGCATGCACACAGACATGTGTGTATTGTATACCTATGTATATATGTATGCATATATACGTGCACATCCATGTTTTATGTATATGTGTCTATATGTATACATAAACGCACACAAAGAGAGATACATGAACACACATATTTTCTCTCATCTGCACGATTACTATTATTTCAATTTCATCATTCAGCTAACTGCAGTTCAGCTAAATATATTGCCAAGACGATATAGGAAGTAATTGGTGAGCCAAGTTTAGGATACAGATCTGTTTGACCCAAAGCTATTGCTCTGGAAAGAAAAAAATAGGCAGGGTTCAGTGGCTCGTGCCTATAATCCCAGCACTTTGGGATGCCGAGTTGAAAGGACTGGATGAGCCCATGGGTTCAAGACCAGCCTGGGCAACTTGACGAGACCTCATCTCTACCATAAATCAAAAAAATTAGTTGGGCGTGGTGGCACATGCCTATAGTTCCTACTACTTAGAAGGCTGAGGTGGAAGATCGTCTGAGCCCAGTAGGTCAAGGTTGCTGTGGCCGTGAGTGTGCCATTGCACTCCAACCTGGGCAACAAAGCGAAACTCCAACACACACACACACACACACACACACACACACACACACACACACATGAACACACACAAAAGGAAGAAAGAAAACTAAAATTAAATTAAAAAAATAAAGTACTTCCATAATGTCATTATTACTATCATTTTAGAATTTATATACTTCCAAGTACTGCACGTCATTTTATTTAATCCTTACAGCAATCCTATGATTAGCTGGTATTGATATTAGGACTGTGTGTTGCGTGATTCCTATTTGGCAGATGATGAAATCAAGGGTCCAGAGGTGCTGTGACTCTTCTAGGGGACAGCAGTTTATAGCAGATGAAACTGGGACCAGACACCAGCCCTGGGGCTCCTACTCAGGGCTCTATCCATCGTGTTCCATGGAGTCTCCTTCCTTACCTCGGAAGAGACTGCCTCTGCCCAGTGGCTTTATAAACCTGGGACATCCACGCATCAAAACATTCCTCGCGCTGAAGTTCTCACAAGTGACAGCTCCCATCTTGAACAAATAGCCCGGTGTTCATTTGGATGTTCTCGGCCTTGCACGGTACCCACGCCACCGGCTTCTTACTGAGTGAATTTAGACAATGTGCTCGATGCCAGTTCTCTCATTGCAAATGGAAACGGATTCACAAAGCACCTGGCAGCAGCCGCGTGTCACGGATTTTGCAGTCAGAAATAATTACGGGTTGAAGTCGGCCCCAAAGCCCCAAGCTCCCAAAGCCTCATGCTGTCATGTGGGGAGGGCTGGGAGTCAGACCACCCCTCCCCCAGAAGACCCTCTTCCAAAAGCAAGGGTGGCGGCCACCTCTAGATGACAAGCAGAGGCTACAAGGCTGGGATGTAGAAATAAATCCTGACTCAACTAGGAGGATTAAAAAGTCACCTAGCATGAGGAAAATTCGCACTCCACAAATTTTTCTCGACTGAGTAAATTTAAAGAAATAAAACTAGATTGAGCATGCGTTTAATACTGGCTGCTATCTTTTGCTCTGCTCTGCTCAGTGGCTTGTTAAATATGAAAAGATTTGCCCTGCAAGGAGACACGGGCAGAAGCAATCTCTGGGGGACTCATCAGCTACCCTGCACCTCCTCTTTGCAACCCAGGTAAGAAAGAGAGTCTTTAAAAAAAAAAATCCCAGCACCCGAGTGCCCCGGTCTTGTGTACAAGTCTCAAATACAATCACTGGTATAACAACCGTCTCCTAATAGAAGGTGTGATATAAAAAGCTCATTCAAGATGCCAGGAGCTTCCCTTTCTGACCCTGGCTGCCTGAGAGGCAAATTGCATTAGAAAATGACATGCCATTCATCTCGCCAGTACTTGCAGGAACATTTAGCTAATTAAATGATTAATAAATTTAACACTGCTTTATAATTTCATTTAGCTGTGTTGGAAATCACACGGTGAGCTGCATATGCACCAAATGAGATTAGGTGGGAGTGAGGGTTTCGGAGGCTGCCCTGGTAATTGAGATTAGTCTATTACTACAGTGACCTTTTTAACTTTTATATTCTCTTGTTAAAGCGAAATAAAATTTTATTCACTTTTAAGGAATATTTACTTAGAGAAATTTACATGAAATTAAAGAAACACCAAGCCCAGAAGCCTACTGGGGCTGGAATCCATGCACTATTTCTTTTGTAATATTCAGAGCCTCTTTAGGAAATGGTTCTTGAGTTGGCTGGAGGCAGAGTGAAGAATGATGTGTTTTTAGAGCATTCATACATGTATTCAACAAACGCCGAGTTCCTGGTGTGTCCTGGGTCCTGTTGCAGGACCTAGGACTACAGCAGTGCATGTGACCCAGGTTTCTGTTTTCATAAACTTAAATTATAGTGGGAAAATACTGACAAGAAGTAAAACCAATAAATGACAAAATAAATGAGAGCGATAAGCACGGTGCAGAGGATTGGAATAGGTGCTGTCTTTAGATGGGATGTTAAAGAAAAATCTCTCTTCAAAGGTGATGATTAAACCGAGCTCTGAATTGCAAAAAACAGTCAGATGTACAACGTTCAGAAGGAATTGATTGTACACAGGGACAGAAGAGGCTGAGAGAGAAGATCCTGAGGAAGGAAGACATGAACTTGGTCCTTGTTCAAGGAACAGGTAGGACACACCTGGTGAGTGGAGGAAGCTTGAGGTGATGGAGCAAACATATGAAGGGTCAGACTAAGTAAGGCCCAGCTGGCCACAATAAGGAGTCTGGTTGTTTTTTTATAGATGTAATGGGAAGCCATTACAGGGTTTAAGAGGCAATAACACCATCCACCAGGTGATTTCATCTAAGTGGCTAAAAACAGACCCGAGGCCTGACTTGATTTCCCTTGCCTTCAGTCTCCTGTCTAACTTACGATTTTTTTCCACCTAAAACTGTATTTGCTGGTCTTGTTTCTCTGTCCTTTTCTCTAAATGTGGTACTTTCTTGTTCCGGGTATTTCGACAGTGTTTCTGATCATCCTCTTTTTCATGTTGCCTCCCATTCAGCTTTTGCTCCCCTCATCCATAAAATCTGAAAGTGTGTACTTTTAATCTTCCAGAGGTATCTGCTTGAGTCTCTCCTGTATTGACCACGTCTTTTCTTTTCTGTAGATCCGTGCTTCAACAGCTAGGGTCTGCCCCTCCCAGAGTTAATGGATTCTTACAGTAGACAAGTCATCTGGGAGCTCACCTTTCAAATGCAAAGCAACCAATCCAGAGCCCACACCCCCTTGACAGGTCTCTCCCACCCAGGGCCGCTGACCCCAACCCTAATCACCCGAGGACTAGGCACCAGAAAAATTCTGTGCCCCAGGACCTTTTAAGATTACTCAAATTAGCACATCCTAAGCCTACTTACCCTGCCTGGCCCATTCCTTCCTGCAGAACCCTCATTTCACCCTCTCCCTCCACCTCTAGGTCAATCCTGTTGTCCCTTCTTGCCCCCACACGGCATGTCCTCTTCCCCCCTAGTGATCTGTGAACTACAGAGATTACAGCCATCACAACTACCATGATCTGTCTTTTCAATGGCGAATTGTCTCTTGATCTGTTGGTCTTAGTATACCTAAATCATAATGAAATCTATATTTTAAAACATACCTAAATCATAATGTCTATATTTTAAGATATAATAAATTATAATAAAACCTACATTTAAAAACATCTCCAGATATCCAGTTTCCTTGCACATCAGATAATAACTACTGTGTACTGCAGTCCTACTATGTGCCAGATTGCTTTAGAGACTTAATTTACAGTAGTTTAATCCTCTCTCACAGAGCTCTGCAGAGAACGTCGAGTTTTGGGGGGAGGGGAATTTTATAATGAGGAAACTAAGACAGTTTATGAGACTTGACCAAGCCTTTCAGTTCTAAGTGTGAGAGCAGGGGGTTAAGCCCAGAATAGAGATGGGGTTTGTTCGTAAGAACAACAACAAAAATCTGTTTTTGTGCCACTGAAGTGAACTAAAGGCCTCTTCTTGACAGACTCGTGAATATTCTCGTTTTGTCTTCTTGACTCAGCTAGCCAAACTGGTTTGGAATTCATAGTCACAGTTTCTTGCTCAATCACGTTTTCTCATCTCCCGGCTTTGCCTAGTGTTTCTCCAGGCATATTTATCCAGAACACCTCTGTTTTCCCTAATACTCCCTCTCAAATTAATATCAATACAAAGAGGCTATCTTAAGGAATGTCCGGGGCCATTTCACCAGGTGCCCTGTGCCATTCTTCTGGAATGAAGGTCAGTTCTTCAGGGTCTCTGCAACAATCATCAAAGAACTTCACTCTTCTGATAAGTCACATGTTGTAAATCTACACATTCAACATTAGGTTTTTCTGTTTTTTTGTTTTTGTTTTTTACCTCCAGCCCATAGAGAAGATGAAATAAAAGGTCTTCTTTTCAGCAAGTGTTTAAACTACAGTAGTTTCAATTTCAGGTAATTATGCATACATCCCTTGGATATTCTTAAGACTTTGAACACAGTCCCCCATCCCCCTCTTAAATTTGAAATCCTGTGATACCTGCTGTAAACCCTAAAATTTGTGAGCAATTACCTTTGTAAGCAGTGTTTCTGGAAAATAACAGCTGTGTGTGATTCACACTTTTTTTTTTAACTTGTTAATTGTCTGGTTGTTAACTCTGACTACTAATCTTCTGATGCTTAAGAATTCGTAATGTTCCTTCCAATACCTTCTACTTGGTGTGCAAAATTTGAACCCACCTGTGTAATTAAAATATTTTCTGCTTTTAAAATAAATTTCAGTTGTTAGACCTGCAGACAATCACATTAGCACCTGTTAGTAGTAACAGATGAAATTACTCGAGTAGCAAGTTGGGTAAATTCCAGTCGTTGAAGAGGTGGTGACCTGCCTGATTTTCTAGAAATGGTAAACTTAGTATTTTGGCTGTGTAAGTTACGAGCGCTTAGCTGCTTTAAGAATTTCCTTCCTCTTCATTAGATGTCTAGCAATCAACAGTCTTGTGTCTAGATCTTTGTTTAAGCTGGAATTTTTCCTCCATCTTTCCTGTTCTCTCTCTTATATGTAACAGTCCACTATGAACCTGACACCGTACTAGGCTCCACTGGTACAAGACAAGGAAAAAGAAATTCTGGCTTTCTGTATAATCCTTTCTATTCAAACTGTGGTTCCTGGACCATTAGCATTTACATCACTTGGGAGCTTGTTAGGAATGTAGAATTCAGGCCCTCTCCCAGACCTCCTGTATCCAAATTTTCTTTTAAGAAAACCCCAAAGTAATTCATGAACACAGTATAGTTTAGCAAACACTACTGTAGATCAGGGACCTGAAGCAGGTCACATCCAGCCAGTCACCTGATATCTGTTGTCACTGTTTGTTTTTCATGGTCCACGACCTAAGAATTATTTTTATATTTTAAAATGATTACACCTTAAATGACTATGTAATATCTACATAATAACCTCAAGTTTGTTTCTTGGACTTCAAAGTCTAAAATATGTACTGTCGGGCTGTTGAAGCAAAAGTTTGCCAGCCCTTGCTGTAGAATCTAGATGACCCTAGGACCCAATGGATGTAGGCACAGATAAAGGCTTTTTTTTTTTTTTTTTTGAGTCGGAGTCTCACTCTGTTGCCCAGACTGGAGTGCAGTGGCATGCTCATGGTCACCACAGCCTCGACCTTCTGGGCTCAGATGATCCTTCTGCTTCAGCCTTCCAAGTAGCTGGAACCACAGGTGTGCGCTACCACACCTGGCTAATTTTTTTTTATTTATTGTAAAGACAAGGTCCTGCCAAGTTGCCCAGGATGGTCTCGAACCCGCGGGCTGAGAGACTTCTCTCGCCTCCACCTCCCAAAGTGATGAAATTACAGGCGTGAGCCACAGCACCCTGCAAGGCTATCTTTTTAAATAAGCATTAAGCTGTGACACTGGTTCCACTGAAAATGCTTATCAGAGGAATGACTATGTTTTCTTTCTTTCAAAAACCATGACATATTCAACAGTAAGATTGGCATTGACAGCCTAAATCTTGGCTCAAGCTCATAAAAGCTACAAGTATAATATGAATTTCACAGCCCATGCTCAAAGAGTCATCAGGACTAAAAAAGCAGTTATCTTCAGACCCCCAGGAACCAAGAAAACATTAAAATTGGTGCAACTGGCTCTATCCAAGTACACTATGAAAATGATCTACAGCAAACCAACAGGGGTTCCTTTACAGTGTATACCCACCTGCAAAATGGTTGCTTAAAAAAAAAGTTGCAAACTTGTTAGTATTACAGAATTAAGAATCCACGAAATTACTGTTAAATATCCCCATTATTTCAGAAAAGAGTAGCTATAGTCTTTCAATAAAATCAACTTTTTTTGCAAAATTTTAAAAATATATACTTATACATTCATGACTATTTTTGAGGGGTAGACTTAGCTAAGGAAATTGAATGTAGGGCCAGTGTTAACGGTGGGTAAGAGTTAGAAAGGAGAGAGAATCCAAGAGTCAGAGGGAACAGAGAAGAAGAAGCAAGGGAAGATAATCATGAGAAGAAGATTGAGTGGGAACAGGAGGCTGTGTTCCCACTGGGCCAGTGACCTCACCCTTGTTCAGGGAGCACTTAAACAAACACCTGTTGCGCTAGATTAAATTAAAAGGATTGAGTGGGTGTTGATTTGTAGTGGCAAGACCCAAGTTGTCTATTTTTCATGCCATTTAGGGATCTGACATTGAACAGATGAGAACCTGTTATTGAAAGACTGTCTGTGACACATCCACTCAGCTGGTTAGAAGAAGGACCCAAAGGCCAGAATCGCTCTGAACTGGGGTCGTACGTTTTGCTCTCTTTTCTCTCAAACTTTAACTGTCCAAAGAGTGCAGCCACGGCTAGGTGTCATGGCAGGCAGGACAAGAGAGAGTGGACTGTTCATCCTGATCCATCAACAGGCCTAGAGAAACCTTTCAAAGCTTAGGGGTTGTGACTTGGCCAAGGATGTAGGTTATAACCTGTCCTCTATTTGAACGGATCTCCCTAAAAAAGTAGGCACTCCCCTGCCCATAAAAAGCAAAGTAAAAGAAACAAAAAATAGGTGACATTAAAGGTAGCATTAGCTCACTTCTAAAAGGTATAGGGAGCAATTTAAAAAGTGTGTATGACCATGCTGCCCATCGAAATTAGACTGGATAAAAACAATGTGGTATGTATGGAATATTATGCAGCCATAAACAAGGACAAAAGTATGAACTTTGCAGCAACTTAGATGGATTTAGAGTCTGTAAGACTCAGTGATCTATTACAGAAACAAAGAACTGAGTACCACATGTTCTCACTCATAAGAGAACCCTAAACAATTATAATACTATAAGAAAGGGATTGGCAGTAGTGGGAAACTGCCAGGGGAGGTGGGTGGCACACTTCGTCAATAGGGGTACCTAATCTCAAACCAGGTGAAGTAGAGACCAAAGTGAGGCCCAAACTTTACCTGTACAATGACCATTTGTATACCTAACCCTGAATTGTACCCCACATCTTTACAAAGAAAAAAAAAAGTATGTATGATGATAGTGACACTTTCTATGATCTGCAATTTATGATTAACACAGTGACAACAAAATTTATGGGTTCTTTGTTGCTTTTTGAATAAGAAACTGATTGTGTGCAGGTATTACTAGTTTTGTTACTTGGGCTAATTCACAACCTGAATTTGCAGAAGGGAATTACTGTGGGTGGCTCCCTGAAGATCTAAACATAATGATGACAAAAGGCACTTCTGATTGTAAACCAAATGACTTGGGATGCTCTCATACACCAGTGGCTATTCAGGGACATCTCCATAACCCCATGAATACAAACCAACACACAGAGGAGGACTCTGCTTGGCTTCCTTCTCACTGAAAGTGCTGCTTGGAGTGACTGACATGACTCTAGACCCTCCAGAAAAATTGTAAAGGGGCCTCTCACAGTTGAAGAAGGGAAGTCAGGTGGGGCGAGGTTCAAATCCTAGCACTTAGCAAGCCACTTCACTAACTGGGCCTCAGTTTCTTCTTCCTCAGATGGAGAGGATAAGCCTGCCTCTCAGGATTTTCATGAAAAACATAACAAGCACATGGCACCAAGTGTGTGCTCAGTGGATTTGGGGTTTTCTTGCATCATGCTTCATAGAAACCAAGCGTTGCTTCCTCTGCAGGTATCCTTCCCCAGCTTCATTGAGCTGGCTTAAATTCTTCTCCTTCCCTGCGTTTCCTCCAGTCAAACTTCCCTGATGCTCTCAGCCTAAAAGTAATCCTCTCTTTTCACTGATTCCTAAACCCAAGCCCATCTCTATTCCCACTCTTCCCTCAATGCAACCGGGTCCTCCCAGTTCTCTCTCCCTGGGAATGAGCTCACAAGGCTTTCTGAATCTCCATCCTAGTGCTGGCCCATCTGACACAGGGAAGGTGCTAGATGTTATTAGCTCAAGTGCAGAACAGCTCCTGGTGCACTGCACCCACTAAGCTGACCGTGGCTGCTCTCTTTGGGCATGGCTTGGCAGTTGTTTTTTAAACTTTGACTTTCTGCCACTTGGTTTCGCCCCAGACCCCTCTTCTGCTCTTGGTTCAGGAGGGAGTCTGCTTGGCCCAGACTCCCCTTTCCGTCCAGCCAGTCTGCACCCTGCTCTGCCACATCCATCACTCATTCTGCTACCATGGGTCAGCGAATCCTGCTCCTCAGAGCCTCTTGCCTCCCATGATGGAGGGATGCAAACAGAAGTTCCGAGGCAGTGCGGACAGAAATAAAAATGTTAACCATCTTCTATTCTATGGGAAAAAGCTGAAGACAAACTTCTCAATGGTATGAGAGGAAATAAAACAAGGGATATTGGTAAGATCAAGGCTTGCTATGATCCCCAACTTATGATTAATATGGTGACAGTGCAATCGATGTCTTCCCCTCCCATAATAGAGGTTCTTTGTTGCCTTTTAAAGACTCAGAGCCTAGATACCCTTGGCTATTTGGATGTGATATTTCATGCTAAAATAACAAAAAGAAAAACAATTCGCCGGGCATGGTGGCATGTGCCTGTAATGCCAGCTACTTGGAAGGCTGAGGTGGAAGGATCACCTGAGCCCAGCAGGTCGAGGCTGCGGTGGCCGTGAGTTTGCCACCACACTCCAACCTAGGCGATACAGTGAGACTCCAACTCAAACAAAAAAAAAGAAGAAAAAGAAAAAGGAAAACAAAGGCAACTCCCCAATCACAGAGAAGAGAATTATAATCACATTAGAGTCAAAACTTCAACATTGAGGCCGGGGGCCATGGTTTTTCTTATAATTACAGTAACTCCAGGATCAAATAGGCCCATTTGGTGGTTCTGACTGTCAGGGACCTGGTGGGCAGTTCCCAGGCCAGCAAATTCTCAACACTAAATATTGTGGCAATTTCCTTCTCATCTGTCATTTAGCATCCTTGCCTGCAGGCATGGCCTCAGCATTTCAGGTTATTTCAGTGAGAAAGGTATGCAGCCTATAAGCCAATGGTGAGCACCCAGCTCCTCTGCCTTCTAAATCCCAAGGTAATCACAGCACTGTGTGTTATGAGCCCACAACAAGCCCTCCAATGCACAAATGTTCATGTACAAAACCAGTTGTCTTCAGCTGGTCACTAATCATATGGAAGGAGCAATATCAGTTGCTGGCCCCTTCCTCCCCCACCTTCCGCTGATGCACAACAATGCTGTGGAATTTCATGTCTAGCAAATAAGAATCTATGGATCTGGAGGAGTCTACCCACCTGCTAGACCTGTGTTGTTAATGGCCTCCAGATGCTCACGGCAGAGGACGGTGCCTTCACTTGGAAGAAACCTCAATAGCAGTGACAAGCCAACAAGTGCAGGACAGAATGTTCCAGATTTCAAATGATTGGAAGAGTTGGGTGTTTAGGATGTGATGCCACTTTTACAGTTAACTATATCATATATAAAAAGCAGGGGGTGCATTTTCTGGGGAAATAAGTCAAATTAGTCTTTCCTCTTTAGTATGGGAACAATAGATAATAGTGTGCCAGTAGCGGAGTTGAGTTTGTAAAAGTGAAAGCTAATGTTTAAAGAGGGGAGATAATTCCTGTGGGATGTCATACAAAGTCTCAAATCAAAGCGACATGAGAAGGGCTAATAAACGAGATTGAAAAAGTTTTCTACACTGGTGATAGCAAAATGGTGGCCCGTAGGCTGATCCAAGCCTGTGGGTATATTTTATTTGGCTCGCGCCAACTGGCCTATGCAATGAAATAATTGCCACCGTTTTAAAATTAGATGGTTTAAGCTGGGTGCAGTGGTGCACATCTGTATTCACAGCGACATGGGAGACTGTGGCAGGAAGATCACATGACTACAGAAGTTTGAGGCCAACCTGGGCAATATGGCAAGACCCTGTCTCAGAAAAAAAAAGAGAGGGTTTAATATTTAAAAATATATAAATATTGAGCTTCTCTAGAATAATTGGAGGTTCTAGCAAAATTGGATCTAATTTCCACATAGCAACAGTCAGCTGGAGGTTAATAATGGCTACCCCTTTTAGACAAGGCATGGACTTTCTACAGTCTTCCTTATATTTAGGACATAGGACTAGTGTCATTTATCATCTTATACACAGACAACTTTATTCATTATTTTACCTACCTGATATCTGAAGCATCTGCAATTGTCCTATCCTATACTACATAATTATTAATTATTAGCAGGCTTTTTATCTCTAAGTTTCTGAGGCATGAGTCAGAGTGAAGCCAGCATGCCACACTTCATGTGAATTTCCTCATCTGAAAAAATGAAGGCATTGAAGGACAAAGTTCAAAGCTGCTCTTTGACAGTTTCATGAATCTATAGTTTGAGAAAGGATCTCATCCACCATAACAAGAAGCACTTTCATTTTTCATCTTTAGTTAAGGTAGACTGAAACAGAGTTAATCTTGATGAAACAGTTTAATTGTCAGTGAAACATATTTGTGAGTCTTCTAGTTGCCTTAAAATGAGAGGCCTAATCAGAGAAGAAAGCCCTTGACCAGGAAAGTATTTTCTTCTTAGGCTTCCATAACACACATAAATGGGCCCTTTTATGGTCCACAGATGTGATGTTACAGGTTATTGGCATGTAAAGGCCCCTTTTCCAGTGATGGGGATAGGTGGACAGATACATGGATTATAGGATCTGAATCCACTTATTTGAGTCTCTATGTGATCCACAATACCCACTTTGTAAGATGGCTGATTGAGCACAGGAGGAACATCTGTGCCAATAGAAATGAGTGATGTGTATACCAAGCAATGTGAGGTCAGGACTTGAAGTCTGGCCTTCTGCTCTAACCCACTGGCTATGGGCCTAAATGTAGTCTGTGGCTGAATGCCAGCTGAGAAAGAAGTACAAACTAAAATATAGGCAGACAGATTATTTACAAGGCATAAAGCTAAATGCTCACTGGTTTTTATACAACCCAAGCTGAGTTCCTCAGTGGCTGATGGGGACTCAATAGAGACAGTCCCTAGGCAGGGAGCTATGTTCTTCTCTTACATCCTGCTAACCACAAAAATGGAACCCACCCAACAAATACTAAGTATCCCCTCCTTGTTAGGCACTCAACTGGGATGGATGTTTGCTGAATAAAGGTCAAGTGAACTATCCAACAAAGTATTAGCTAACTAAATCCAACAATGTGTAAAAAGACAAATATACCATGACTGAATGGGATTCATTCCAGGTATTCAAGGCTGGTTCAATATTCAAGATCAATCAATATAGTCCAACATATCAAAAAACTGAAGAAGAAAAATCATATGATCATATAAACTGGCATGAAAAAAAGCAGTTGACGAAAATTGGATATCTATTTGTAATTTTGAAAGCCTCTCAGCTATTTAAAAACAGAGGGAAATCCCATCCACTTGACAAAGATCATCTACAAAAAACCTATAGCTAGCATCAAATTTAGTGGTGAAATAGTAGACAATGTCCACCCTGAAATTTGGACCAATTCGAGGATGTTTTCACTACCATGTTCAATATAGAACAGGAAGTTCTAGCCATTATGATAAGGCAAGGGAAAAAAAGGCATACATATTTAAAAAAAGAAACAAAACCCACTATTTTCATATGACATGATTGGCTAGATAGAAAATCTCAAGGAATCTTAGAAAAAAAATCTAATAAGTAAACAAAAACAAAAAACTCCCTAGAACTAATAAGTGAATTCAGGAAGGTCACAAGGTCAAGATCAACAGACGAACACAATCACATTTCTAGATACATGTGGAAATGAAATTTACAATCACTCCAAAGAAATGAAAATACTTAAATATATATACTCTAATAGGTATACACTAAATAAATGGAATTACATACCATGTCTATGAACTGGAAGACTCAACATAGTAAAGATGCCAGTTCTCCCTATATTGATTAATTAATGTTAAACCTGTAGATTTAAACTCTATTAAAAATGCAGCAAGATTTTTGGTAAACATAGACAACTGTATTCTAAAATTTATATGAAAAACACAGACCTTAAGAAGCTAAAATAATCTTAATAAAAAATAATAAATTGAGAAGAAATATCCTACTTGACATCAAGGCTTACTATATAGCTACAGTAATCAAGATAATCAAGACAGAGTATAATTGTCAGAGAAATAGATAGATAGATCAGTGGGACAGAATACAGAACCTAGAAATGGACCCACACAAATACACTCAACTGATTTTTGCTAAAGGTGAAAAAAACTTCAGTGGAGGAAGAATATCTTTTTGACAAATAGTGCTCAAACAATTGGATGTTCATAGGCAAAATACGTGAACTTTGACCTTAATCTCATACCTTGTACAAAAATTAACTCAAAATGTATCACGGACATACACGCAAAATGCAAAAATATAAAACCTTTATGAAAAGAAAGCATTAGAAATTCTTTGGAATCTATGGCTAGGCAATGCATTTTTGGACTTGACAACACAAGTTCAATATATGAAAGGAAAAATTGATAAACTGAACCTCATCAAAATTAAATACTTTTCCTTTGCAAAAGCCCATGTGAAGAGGATGAGAAGACAAGCTGTAGATTGGGAAAGCCTATTTCCAAACCACATAACCAACAAAGAACTAATACCTAGAATATATAAGTAACTCTCAACATGTAACAGCAATAAAATAAGAAATTCATATAAGAAAATGTATCAGCTGGGCTCGGTGGCTCAGCCTGTAATCCCGCGCCTTGGGAGGCTGAGGTGAGTGGATTGCCCGAGCCCGTGGGTTCGAGACCCGCCTGGGCAGGCGAAACCTCATTTCTACAATAAATCAAAAAAATTAGCCGGGCGTGGTAGCGCGTGCCTGTAGTTCCGGCTACTCAGAAGGCTGAGGCGGAAGGATCGCCGGAGCCCAGCAGGTCGAGGCTGCGGTGGCTGGGAGCAGCCACTGCACTCCAATCTGGGTGACAGAGTGAGACTCCAACTCAAAAAAAAAAAAAAAAAAAAAAAAGAAAATGTATCAGTAGACATTTCACTGAAGAGGATATATATACAGATGAAAATAAGTTCTATCATGAGCCACCAGGGAAATGCAAATTAAAACCACCATGGGATATTCTACATACTTGTTAAAATGCCTAAAATAAAAGATAGTAACACCACCAAAAACTGGTGAAGATATAGAGAAACTGGATCGGTCATACTGGATCACCAAATGCTGGTGGGAGTGTAAAATGATATATTAGTTTGGCAGTTTCTTATAAAACTACATATGTAATGACCTTACTGCTCAACAACTGCATTCATGGGCACTTATCCCAGAAAAATGAAAACTTCTGTTTACACAAAACTTTGTACATAAATGTTTATAACAGCTTTATTCTTAATAGCCAACTCTAGAACTATCAGATTTCCTTCAGTTGGGAGAGTGATTAAACAAACTGTGGTTCATCGGTACAATACCATGAACAATGAAATTGAACAAGATATTGACACATGCAACAACTTGGGTGAATCTCCAGGAAATTATACTGAGTGAAGAAAGTCAGTCCCTAAAAGATAACATGCTATACTATTCCATTTATATAATATTTTGAGATGACATTTTAGAAATGGAGAACAGTTTAGTGGTTGCCAGGGGTTAGAGATGAGGCAGGGGCAGAAAGGAGGTGGGTGTGGTTTGAGAGAAAAACACAAGGGAACCTCGTGGTGATGCACTGTTCAATATCTCAAGTATGGTTGTGGATAGAGGAAGATACAAATTTGATGACAGTGTATGGAACCAAATACACACACATACACTCATACACACACTTTTATGCAAGCAAAATTGAACATCTGAATAAGATGCGTAGATTCTATGAATGTCAACACGCTGTTGTAATGTTGTAGAATAGTTTTGCAAAATGTTATCATTGGGGTAAACTGAGTAAAGGATACAAGGGATCATTCTGCATTATTTCTTACAACTATATTTGAATATTTAATTATCTCAACTAAAGTATCTATTAAAAAATAAGTCAATGATCTAGGCATGACTGGGACACCTGGAAGCATAAGCTCTCGTGCCTGCAATTTCTTTAAACCTCACACAGCCTTCACTGCTTCTGCTAGGAGCGCCAATCCTAGCACTAATCACTTGTTCAATTGTCTTGACTCCCTAGAGTGTAAGCTTCATGAGGGCAGGGACCACATCTACCTTTCTGACCATCTAATTCTCAAAACTTCCCATAATACAAACCAAATGCTTACTAAGTACCGGTTGAATAAATGAACCTTAATTTAAATGTACTGGCTGCATTATCTCATTTAAATCTTAATACAAACCTTGGCTGGGCCTGGTGGCTCAGCCTGTAATCCCAGCACTATGGGAGTGGATTACCTGAGCCTGCGGGTTCGAGACCCACCCGGGCAACTTGGCGAGACCCCCGTCTCTACAATAAATCAAAACTTAGCTGGGCATGGTAGCACGCACCTGTGGCTCCAGCTACTTGGAAGGCTGAGGTGGAAGGATCGCCAGAGCCCAGCAGGTCGAGGCTGCAGTGGCTGGGAGCGTGCCACTGCACTCCAGTCTGGGCAACAGAGTGAGACTCCAACTCAAAATAAATAAATAAACACACACCCTAAAATGGTTATTATCATCTCCATTTTATCCTGTGGGGAGGAACAAACAGAGGTTCAGGCAGGTTAAATAACTTGCTCAAATTATGAGATAGCTGAGTTTTAAAAGCATGCTATGACTCCAAATCTCAAGACCTTTCACTACACAACACAAATCAGCCATGTACTTGTGATCAGACACAGCAACGTGGGTGATGAAGGCCAATTTCAAGGCAATAGTACCTATAAAAAAAGCCTCGGAGAAGGGAAGATGCATACCGGGCTGAAGGTACAGCATCAAGGAAAGTTCTTCTGGTAAGAGAGCACCTCAGGAGCAGGCCAGTATCCCAAGAAAAAAGAGCCACTGATAAGAGATAAAAATGCAACAGACTCCCCTCCTCCCTTTTATTTTTGGTCTTTGTTTGTTTGTTCATGATAACATAATCCAAGAGCTCATCCAACTAAATTCTAAACCTACTTCATACTACAGACTCCCTTTCTACTTTCCTTGGAAATGCAAGTTACCAGGAACATAGCAGACAAAACTTAGCATGTTCCCGTAACTCAAAAATTTCAAGTTCTATCAATATTTATTTTGGAAAAGAATTATGAGTTGAAAATACTCTGATTTCATAGCTTAGTTTTTGCTGACTGACTCGTGTTTTAGCAGATATTTTATGGTAAAGTTATATCGTATCAGAGCAAAATATGAGGGATTTTTAAAAAATGCCTTTCAATAAATTATATAATTTTCATACAGATATTCAATTACTTTTATAAATTTATTTTCAAATATTTGATAGTTTTGTTAGCATTTTGAGTGGGTTTTTTTTCTATTTCCATCTTTAACTAATTACAGCTAGTATATACACAGTTGATTTGTGTATATTTATCTTATATCTAGCAGACTCTTCGAATTATCTTACTGCTAGTAATTTTTACTAGTATATTTCAGTTTCTCTGGGATAATAATTATATAATTTTAAAACAAAGAACATTTTGTTTTTCCCATTATTTAACTCTTTTTTGGTCTTACTAAATTGTTAAAACTTCTAAAATAAAGTGAATATTGGTAGCTATAGTGACTATTCTGTATAGTTTCTGATTCAGATGAAAAGAATTTCATTATTTACTGTTTAGAATATTTTTAGTAGGTTTCCACAACATCTTTGATTATACTGAAAGCATTTTCTCTATTTTACTTAAAGGTATTGTTGTTTTGCTGGTTGGTTGGTTTCACAGTTAGTGCTGAATTTGAGCAAATGCCTTTTTGGCATCATTGGTAGAAACATAAAGTTGTTCTTTAATTTGTCACTGTAATAAATTACATTGATAGAGAATAAAAACAATAAGTAAATAAAGAAATGACATAAAAATTTAATTCGTGTTAGTAAATAATGCATTAATGCCCTTCCAACAAGCTCCAACCCATAGTAAGTGGCACCTTTCAACAAAATCTAGAAAAAAATAAAATAAAATAAAAATAGAAAAACTCTCTATTATTGGCAAATGCATATGCAGAATCCTCCGCCCCCCTTGTCCCCAGAGGATACACTTCAAGATCCCGAGTGGATACCTGAAACCTCAGATAGTACCAAACCCTATATATACTCTGTTTTCTCCTATACATCCATATTATAAAGTTTAATTTATAAATTAGGCACAGAGAGAGATGAATAACAACAATAATAAAATAGAACAACTATAACGATATACGATAATATAAGTTATGTGAATATGCATTCTCTCTGTCTCTCTGTCTCAATATCTAGTGTATATAATATTTTTGTCCTGTGGCTGACTCTGGACAACTGAAACTATGGAAAGTAAAACCTTGGATAAAGGAGGACTACTGTATATAATAGTATAATATAAATCAATAAAGCATGTATAAGAATCTAGGAAATTCTCACTGTTGTAGTGGGAATCTGCCGGGGAGGGGGCACACCTCATCAACAAGGGTACCTGCATAATGAACATTTGTATACCTAACCCTGAATTGTGCCCCACATCTCTAAAATAAAAAGAAAAGAAAATCGATTTTAAAATTAAAAAAAAGAATCTCAGAGAGATATGACGAATGAACTTAATATTATAACACAAAAGCTTTTTTTCCCTAAGAAACATCCCTTTTCCTCTCAAGAAATTTTTGGTAATGCCTCTGAAAATTCAGTAGTTGGTACTCCTATCATGTTACCAACAAGAAGCTGAAATAGATTAGAAAAGAAAGTCGCATCTGTGCCCTACCAAGTGGCAAGCATGCTGTCAGGTCCTTTTATATAACATTGTTATTCCATCTGATCTTCAGAATGTTCCAGTTTCCCTCTGTATGTGGAGATGAGCAGCAGCTATTGTCCAAGAACGAAAGGGCATGTATAACTTCTAGGTGCCTCAAATGGCCTTCTCAGACAGATGCTATTCATTTCTTCCATCTTACCAGTTGAGAAGACTGAACCCTTAAGAGGCTAAACAATGACTAAGCCCACACCTCTGGCTAATGGCCAAGCTGAGGTTCAAATCTTGGTGTGTCCGAGTTAAAAAGCTGATTCAGCTGGGCACAGTGGCTCACACCTGTACTTTAGAAGGCTGAGATAGGAGGATTTGCTTGAGGCCAGGAGTTCAAGATTAGCTTGAACAACATGGTGAGACTACATCTCTACAAAAAATATTTTTAAAAAGTAGTCGGGCATGGTGGCACATGCCTGTAGCCCCAGCTGCTTAGGAGGCTGAGGTGGAAGAATCTTCAGAGCTCCAGAGGCTGACCCATAATCGTGCCACTACCCTCCAGTCTGGGTGACAGAATGAGACCTCAACTCAAAAATAAAAATAAAAGCTGATCCAATTTTAATGAATATTGGTAGTATCACATGTTGGCTATCTGCATGGGACTTCAATACTGGCAGAGGCCCCTACTAGCTGTGTGTTCTTGGGCCAGTTACTTAATCCTCTGTGCCCCAATTTCTCATGCCTGTAATGAAGACAACCCAACCTCTGTCACAGGACTGCTATGAGGTTCAAATGAGGTATCCCACCCAAAGCTTAGGGCATGGGACATAGTAAACACTCAATGCATAATGGCTGATATTCTATTTGCTGTCATTATTATTATCATAATTTTGTCATCCTTGAAACTATTTTTTCTAATGGCTCTGAGTAAATCATCTATGGTATCAAGAATAAAACTCCAACAGAAGTCACTCAAATGGGTCGCTTGAGCTAATAAAATCTATTAAAGTCAAAGAATCCACTTAGCCAAGCCACAGAGTACACCACTGTTCAGGTAAGTCATAAAGTCTTCCCTGCAGCTGTTATAATGATTGATCCTTGGGCACAATTAAAATTCAAGAAATACACTGACATTTTAATAGAACAAATAATTTAAATACATTTAATGTGTTAGGCGGTAACAGTTTTTGTAATATATACCGACAGATTTGGGAAGTTCCCAAAAAAAAGTGTAGAGAAAGGCTTCTTCCAGAAGGGAGAGCAGGTAAAGAGAAGAAGATTGGCATTCTTTGAGAGATACCATAAAACCAACAGCCACCTGGCATGGAGCACTCAATCTGGAAGACCAGGCCCTATGAAAAATCGCCCCTAAAATATCTATGAGTGTTTTCTCTCTCTCATATTTTTTTCTGTCATCTCCAAGATGTTATTAAAAATAACTGATCAAGACACTGCTTGCATTTCTATTAACTTAAAAATATGTTTTGAGATAAAATGATTCAAAGAGGAGGAAAAAATGGGCCTCCTATTTTTCATGTTGAAAGTCAAAATGAAAATTCTCTCCAATACAAAGTAAGATCAATGTCACTTCCTCCCAGATGCCTTCCAGGAATGTTCTAATAAATGTTTAATGATCCACTCTGGTTGGGAGGAGGAAGCCCTGATTTGTAGCACATATCAATTTCTGTGGTGTAAATATTCCCACCATGGCTGAATTCAAGCTGTCAACATCATGTTGCTGAACATGGGAGATGGATACAATCAGCTCCTGCCAGTACAGTGAGTCCTGCACACCACGGAGCATCTTTACCCCATGTTTCATCTCATTACCCTGTTTTGTGTGCTTAGTGGAAGACATCACTACCAGAAATCATCTTATGTATTTGTGATTTAACCTGCCACCTATGCCCCCACCAGAATGGGAACTCCACAGCCTCTGAGCAACATCTGCTTTGAAATAGCTTTTCTAGACTGTGGCCTGACACAGAGCAAGTACTTACTAAGTACTGAAATGGAGTGAAAGAAGGCTGGGCATGGTGACTCACACCTGTCATCCCAGTGACTTGGGAAGCCGAAGCAGGAGGATTGCTTGAGGTCAGGAGTTTAGATCACCCTGGGCAACAAAGTGAAACTTCATATATATATATATATGCATATATATTTGTAGAGATTATGTGTGTGTATATATATATATATATATATATTTTTTTTTTTTTTTAACTTAGCTGGCTGTGGTGGCATGTGCCTGTAGTCCTAGCTACTCAGGAGGCTGAGATAAGAGGATTGTTTGATCCCAGGAGTTTGAGACTGCAGTGAGCTGTGAATGTGCCACTGCACTCTGGCCTGTGTGACAGAGCAAGACCCCATCTCTATTAAAAAAAA
>CAUYQG010144095.1:0-19323 GCA_963574415.1 Tarsius wallacei | reverse complement strand
GGCTCAGGCAATCCACTCACCTTGGCCTCCCAAAGCATGGGATTACAGGCTGAGCCACCGAGCCCGGCCCACTTTTTTAAATATAGGAAATGACTAGATAAAATTAGTAAAATTACTACAGTATTAAGTTCTTGATTATGAAAACACTTTGTTCTGAATAACACATACTACTTCCTTGAACAGAAATGTGTCTGTCTTATTCTTGCTTGTTTTGCATTGCTTTCTTGCTGGTACAGATTTTTCCAGAAACCTTGTGTGGATGAGTTTGGGGAGCAGGCGTGCTTGTGCAGTATGCTGGAATTCGTTCTGCTCACGTGGTTGCACACCGACTGTCCTTGGTGAGTGGGGCTCCTGTAGGAGGTCTCTGCAGTTCTTCGGCATGCTTGATAACCCATGCTCTGCGATCTGTGCCTCATCCCTCGGCCATGGGGGATGCAGCTGAGCTGCTGTTCTCCTGAGTGGCTAGCGGGTGGGGCTCGCGATTGAAGGCGGCGGGAAGGACGGACGCCGCCGAGCAGGGGAGGCTTCCACGTTCCAGCACAGAGCCCCGAGGTGCCAGACTGGGCTCCTGTGGCCACTTGGGGCAGTGCCAGTCAAACGAAAGGAAGGGCACTCAAGAATAAAGGCCTCACTGTAGGCTCTTTCACATATATTGCTCTGTGGGGTAAGAATGTCTCAGGGTAAGCAAGCCGCAACTAAAGATCAGAAGACTGAAGTTGCAGCGACGGCTGCTCAGCCGGAGAGTGCTGACCTAGAACTCGACCCCAGACTCCGTAGCTGTGCTATTTGCTCTCTTCTGCTCTGTACACGCCTGTGAAACCACAGCAGTGTTAATAACTTCCACAGGAGACAGGTGTGCAGATCCCTGTGGATGTTCTTGATTTTGCGTTTTCTTCCATGGTTGTGCAGCCCTCTTTTGAAAAATAACAAGTGAAACACTCAAGCCAGTACTTTGATTCCTCCCTGCTTGGACACGGCATTGGACATTTTCCTCAGGCAGTGAGGTCATCGTAACGCGTCGCCGGACTGCTTGTGTCCTAAGCAGCGTAATTGAAAGTAAACAGTCTGTTTCGGGGTTTTAAAGTTTCATGATGTGTTGATTGCGCCTTTTGGTAGGCGACTACTAGCATCATGACGTCGGCTTTTAATCCCCCTGTTGGGTTTGATTGAGAAAGCGTTGAGGTTTCAGGGTGCAGAAACCATTTAAGGAAAAGCGTGGGTAGTCACAGTGGACAGACGGTGGAAGTGCCCACCTCCAACTCGCTTGGCGTATTCGGAGCCTCTGGGAGCAAACACGCTCTCACTACGATCCTTGCCACGGTGATCAGAACGCTGGGGGAAAGACGCTTGAGCGGGAGTGATGGGTGCGGTGTTTCTCTGAAGCCAGTGGCAAGCCGACATCGCACGGTCGTGTAAATGTAAACATGTGCTGCTTCTGCTAACAGTGTGTGCTTCCAGGAGTGTGGAGAGCAAACATTTCATCACCTGTGGCGTCTCCTCGCGTGCTGCGGTCATGGCTTATTATTAGTCACACTTAGTTTCCTTAGGCGTTTGCTCACCTTGGATGAGCGGACTGTGTCCCCTCCCTCACGTCGCGTGTGGTCTCCCGCTCCCCCGTGGGCCTGGCAGCGATGGCCTCCAGCAGCATGGGCCCTGTCCCACCACTGCTTACTCTCAGGCCTGACCTCAGGCGCCTCGTGCCCTTTCTGGACGGCCTGTGCTCTCACCTTCAGCTGTTATGAGTGAGGATGGATTGAGAGGGACAGCAAGGGCTGCTTTTGAATGGCAGAGGGCGACGGCTGCCGTGGCCGCGTGCACAGCATCAGAAGTCGAGGAGCTCGGTCTGAGTTCAGGCGTGCTTGTGGGGCATTTGACACAAACCGCCGCCCAGAATCTAGAGCAGAGGCCATGTGCTTTGCAGCCCCAGGGGATGGTCTTGTATCCTGTTAGACAGGTGGATACAGTAAATGTGTCTTCATATGGAGATGCAATCATTTTTGCTAATAAATATAAATCAGAGGAATAACATCTTAATTCTATTTTGATGTTATTTTAACTACTCCAGCTTCCAAATATTGGCCACCACTGAACTTTCACATTTATTAAGAAATTTGCCAAACATGCTTGAATTTCATCAAGACCTCTTGGCAACTGAACCAGGGGTTACTTTGGCTTCCTCATTCAGCCCAAGCAGAATTAGTCTCCTGTTTTCTCACCTGGCGCTCGTGGCACATGGTGGTTGTGTTGCTTCAGGGTCATGCCACCTTGGGAGTCGTGGCAGGTGTGTGGGGAGACTAGCAGGCGCTGTCCTGAAAGTCAGGGCAAGGTCAGTCACTGCCTGCTTTGGGGGTCTTCTTCCGTGTTGCCTCTTCCTCTTCCTCTCCTGACCAGCCTGCCCTGGATATCATCAGTCTTTTTCCTTTGTTGTCCATCTGTTGTTATCAGAGTTTGAAGGAAGTTCCGTGGTGTTTTTTTTTAAAACATATTTATTATTTTAAAATTGTGGGGTACAGTTAAGGGTTAGGTATACAAATATGCATCGTTCAGGCACCCTTGTTGATAAAGGGTGTCCCCCCATCCCCAGACAGATATTGACTACCGTTAATCCCCCCCTCCCTTCCCCTCCCTGCCCCCCACCCATAGTTTCCCGCAACTGTCAATCCTTTTCTTACAGTATTATGGTAGTTGTTCAAGGTCCACTTTTGAGTGAGAACATGTGATACTCAGATCTTTGTTGCTATGAAAGATCACTCAGTATTACAGACTTTAGTTCCATCCAGGTTGCTGCGAGTTCATGGCTTTGTCCTCTTTTATGGCTGCATGGCGTCCGTGGTTTTGACGTGCCTTGGGACACCACTTTAGTGGAGCATCTGGCTCCACAGTGTTGGCTGGGGCTTGTCGTGTGGCGCTTTGTGGATACACGCATAGCTCTGCTGACTGGGCTGCTCAGGGTGCCTCGCTCTGTTGCTCAGGGCACAGTCGGGCACTCTGACGACCTCTCTTAATGGGAGCCTCTCCCCCTTTCTAGTTGCTGACCACCTGGGCTGTGACCCTCAGACGCGGTTCCTCGTCCCTCCCAACATCAAGCAGTGGATCGCCTTGCTGCAGAGGGGAAACTGCACGTTTAAAGAGAAGATATCGCGGGCAGCTCTCCACAACGCGGCTGCTGTGGTCATCTACAACAACAAGTCCAAAGAGGAGCCAGTCACCATGACTCACCCAGGTAACGCAGCGGGGCAGGCTTTGCCCCGTCCTCCTAGAGGTGGCTGCCTTATAGGTAGGCATTCTGCCTCTGCTGAAGCCACATCACTTCTGACGAAATTTTGTGGTCACATCTACTTTCAGTCTTGTCGTTTGTCTGTTGAGATACATGACTTTTTCCCTAGTTAATTTCTTCTTTTTCTTAAATGATGATGTAGTCATCTGTAAAACTTGGCCTTATACATAACTGCCTGTGATGGAATCCTCAGTTGTTCTGCTTTTCTACATTTTACTTGAGAACTTTGACAAATAATGTATTTGATTTGGAATTGTTCATCCAGGTCACGTCACGGCTTCTCAAGGATTACCTGTCTGGGAAGGATTCTTTTTATCTCATCAGGATAAATGTTGACACTGGATTAGTAATAAGTATAATGTCAGTAGTAACAATACTTCTTCATTTTTTGTGGAAGTACCTAGGCTATTTCTGATGTAATTGTTTTAATAGCAATCATTGCAATTTGCTGAGCACTTACAATACATATGCCAGGCACTGTGCTATGAGCTTTTACATACGTTTCTTAGAAAGTCCGCACGATACCCACGCGTGAGGTGGTTCCTCGCCACTTCTCAGGCTTGGGGGAGATAGAAGCAGTTTCGGGCAACAGCAGAACTCAGGCCTAGCTACGCTTCCAGCATCACCACCCATCTCCTTCAGGGGCCCCTCAGAAGGCTCACTGTAGCATTTAATGACTTACTTAAAGAATTGTGCTTTCATCATGTCATTTTTACATAATCCATATTTATTTATTTATTTATTTATTTATTTATTTATTTATTTATTTATTTATTTTGAGTTGAGGTCTCTGTCACCCAGTCTGGACTGCAGTGGCATGCTCATGGCCACTGCAGCTCAACCCGCTGGGCTCAGGTGATCCTCCTGTCACAGCTTTCCCAGCAGCTGGAATTACAGGCATTTGCCACCATGCCTGGCAAATTTTTTAAAAAATTTATTGTAGAGATGAGGTCTCGCCAAGTTGGCCAGGCTTGTCTGGAACCAGTGAGCTCAGGCAGTCCTCTTACCTCAGCCTCCCAAAGTGCTGGGATTATAGGCGTGAGCCACCACGCCCAGCTACATAATCCATTTTTAGACAGTTTCTTGCAAAGACTTTCTGACCTTAATTGAGGACCATTGGTGCTTTTGTGTGTGTTGACAGAATAATGTGGATAGATTTAGGTTTTATTGTACTGTCTTTCCTTTCAAATGTGACCAATGTAGAAAACTGAAACTAAAGAAAAGCTCAAAAACGAAATAGAAAGAATGTGTGATTTTTGTCACTACTCAGCAATCTCTGGAGTCCTATGACTTTGAATTTATTCAGGGAAACCAAAAGAAATTTAAGGATCAGTTGAATGTAGCTGGACATCTATGTAGAGACACTGGGCTCAAGATAGAAGTTTTCCTCCTCAGTTGTCTTAGAGGGAAGAAAAACTATTTGAAAATTTGGACTTAAGACGGCTTATCTTCATTCCACCTTGATTTCTTCTTTACTGAAAACAAAGAAAAATGGACGGGGTGAAGGTCAGCTGAGCAAACTGTGTTGCTCTTTCCCTGTGATGTTATTTACATGCACAAAAACCACAGAGAAGTAGCTGGAATGAGAGTCTTTTAATCGAAGTATGAGAAGATCTGGAAAATATACAAGGGAATTGAAATATTTTTCTAAAATTGTAAGTGATTTTTATTTTAAAAGAGTGGGAAGCCTCTATGAATGAATCCACTGTTTCCCATCTGTGTTCCTTGAAACATTAGTTTGTTTAGATAGGCTCATAGGTGACCCACGGCAGAACTTAATAAACAAGAAGCTGAATGGAGACGTCAGGGACGGTGCACCACAGAGGAAGCAGATTCCATAGGTTGTACCCGGGGATGTCACTAAATGAAAGTGAACACGCAGACGAGGCAACAGCACCAGCTTTGAGGGGAAAAAAATGCCAGCATCGGAGTTGCTGCAGCACCTTGTCTAAGATGTCCACTTCTTAGCAGATGACAAGGCTGCCGGGCATGGGATGTGTGACTCGTGCTCTGGGAAGAACAGTCTACAGAAACTGTCTCTGAGTGTTCCCAGGTGATGAATTTAGCAAAGAATAACTTCAGAGCAACTAATATAATTGTGGTTCAAAGAACTAAAAGAAACCATATTTAAAGAATTAAAGTGACAATAACGAATGGTAACAATGAGTCAACAAATAGAGATTTTCAGTAAAGAATATAAAAATTATTTAAAAGAGCCAGAGGGACATTGTGGGATGGTAGAGTACAATACTGGAAATGAAAAATTCACTAGCGGGCTTCAATAGCAGATTCAAAATAGCAGAAGAAAGAATCTGGGAACTTGAAGATAAATCAGTAGAAATGATCCAATCTGAAGCAAGCACATTTTTTTAAAAGTGCTTAGAGGAGAATGAACAGAGCCTCAAAGGCCTGTGGACACTGTCAAACGTATCAACACACATGGGATGGGAGCTCTAGAGGAGAGAGACAGGGGAACAGAGAAGATACTTGAAACAATGGCTGGACACTTACCAATGGGATGGAAACATTAACCTACATATCCAAGAAGCTTAAAGAATTCCAAGTAAAATAAATACAAAGAGATCCAGAAAAATCTTAAAAGCATTACACACATACACATACACACAGAGAGGAGTATCATTATGGTTGATGGCTAAATTCTCAAACCAGCGGAGGCCAGCAGTCAGTGGAATGACCTATTCAAAATGCTAAGAGGAAAAAAAAACTGTTAACTAAGAATTCTGTATTTAGGCTGGACTCAGTGGCTCAGCCTGCCATCCCAGCACTTTGGGAGGCCGAGGCGAGTGGATTGCCAGAGCCCAGGAAACTTGGCGAGACCCTGTCTCTACAATAAATAAACAAATAATTAGCCGGGCATGGTAGCATATGTCTGTAGTTCCGGCTGCCTGGAAGGCTGAGGCGGAAGGATCGCAGGAGCCCAGCAGGTCAACGCTGGGGTGGCCGTGAACATGCCACTGCCCTCCAGCCTGGGTGACAGAGTGAGACTCCAACTCAAAAAAAAAAATAGTCTGCATCAGGCAAAACTGTCCTTCAAAATGAAGGTGAAACAAAGGCATTCCCAAATAAGTAAACACTGAGAGAATTTGTTCCTAGCACAATTGCCTCATGAGAATCCAGGTAGAATTCTCCAGGTGAGAGGAGGGGACACCAGGTGCGATGTGAGCCCACAGGAAAGGTGATGAGCGCCAGGAGTGGTCAGTGTGAGGGTCTGTAGAAAAGATGTTGCAGATATGTTTTTCCTCATGTATTTCTTAACAGGATTATATACTAAAGCAATCAATTTAATACTGTGTTGTCCAGTTTGTAACAGGTGTAAGTATAATATGTTAATATGTATAATATGTATGACAAAAATAACAGAGGAGGGGTAAGGCCTGTATAAAACAGAGTTTCTATATTTTTTTGTAATTAGGTTATCATTACTCTGAAGTAAAGTGTGATCAGTTAGGTGTGTATTATAATCACTAAAGCAACCATTAGGAAAGTACTTATTAGCCGGGCATGGTAGCACATGCCTGTAGTTCTAGCTACTTGGAAAGGTGAGGCAGAAGGGCCTAGCAGGTCAAGGCTGTGGTGGACGTGAGTGTTTGCCACTACATTCCAGCCTGGTTGACAGAGGGAGACTCCAACTCAAAAAAAAGAAAGTAACTTAAATTTATCATAAAAAACAACATGAAATTTAAATGCTACACTAAAATATATCTAATACCAAGAAGGCAGTCAAGAAGGAACAGAAGAGTCAAGACAGGCATAATGAAAACAAGTAGCAAAATAGTAAATGTAAATCCAGTCATGATTATAATGTTGAATGGCAGTGAAATAAATATCCCAAGTAAAAGACATTCTTTGTCAGACTAAATATAAAAGCAAGATCTGGGCCAGGCATGGTGGCTCATACCTTAATTTTAGCACTGTGGGAGGCCAGTGCGGGAGGACCATTTGTGGCCAGGAGTTCGAGATCAGTCTGGGCAACGTAGTTGAACTTGTCTCTACAAAAAAAATCAAAAAAACCTCACTGAGAGTGGTGGCATGCAACCTGTATTCCCAGCTACTTGAGAGGCTGTGGCGGGAGGATCACTTGAGGCCAGAAGTTTGAGTCCATCATCCTGGGCAATGTAGAAAGACCCCTGTCTCTAAAACACACACACACTCACACACACACACACACACACACACACACACACAAACCAATCCACCCCCCCGCCCCAGGTTTTTTAAAAATGAGCATGAAGGAGCATCCTGGGGGAATGATGGAAATGGCCCAAAACTGGACGTGGTGATGGCGCACATCTCTTACAAATCCCTGTAATCGTCCACTTGTAAGAGATGAATCTTGTGACATGCAAACTGCACCTCATTAAAACTTTTTTAAAAGGGTATTGCAAACTAGAAGTTCAAAAGTAAGATTCTTAAACTGAAACAATTTTGAGTTGTATGCCCTTAAGTATTGTTACTTGGAGAGACATAGCAAGTACTTATGTGGTGATCTTTTGTTTATTAATATTTTAAGTGTGTAGAGTAGCTATTAAAAGGCCATGTAAGAATACAATGATATTAAAAAGTGAACAATAAAAATGTAAAAAAAGACATTTGTTTTACTTTATAATTGTTAGAGACATGCTAAGTGTAAGATGGAAAGATAACTATGAAGACATGCCCTAAACATAGACATTGTGTATTTTAGAGTTAGAAATTTAAGCCAAGGCTGGGTGCGGGGTAGCTCACACCTATAATCCCAGCACTTTGGGAAGCTGAGCTGAGAGGATTGCCTGAGCCCGCAGGTTCAAGACCAGCCTGAGCAACTTGGTGAGACCTCATCTCTACAATAAATCAAAAATTAGCTGAGCGTGGTGGCACATGCCTGTAGTTCCGCTACTTGGAAGGCTGAGATGGAAGGATCACCTGAGCCCAACAGCTCAGGCTGTGGTGGCCATGAGCATGCCACTGCCCTCCAGCCTAGGCAACAGAGTGAGACTCCAACTAAAAAAAAAAAAAAGAAGTCTAAGACAAACTGCTCCAGATTTATGAGTTTTATTTTATTTTATCCCAAAAGTTACATAATTATTTAAGTGAAAAACATGGATTTGTTGTTAACAAAGTAAGTCTCTTCTTTGGAAAGATTTCTGCAATATGATTTTGCTTTATTTTTAAGATTAGAAGAAAAAATGCCATTTCGTTTGGGAATTTGTAAATTACCTGTAAGCAGACTCATCTTCGTGTGCAGAAGGCTTCTCGGTGTGTCTTGATGGCAGAGCTTTTGCCTTTTTTCTTTGAAGCCTTCCATGTGTTCCTTTGAACTCCTAGGCTGTTGCTCGTTGCCTCTTATTTTCAGTCAGAATACTTTCTTGGTTTCAGTCTCTTTCGGTGGAGATGCCACCTGTTACATAAGCCCCACCTCAGAAAAGCGTCACTGGAGGATTGTGTCTAATTTACAGATCTGCCTGTTGCTCCAACCGTCCCCGTCTCTTCCAGTCTGTCCATCTTCCAAAGTCATACTGGAAGAGTTCATCACAGACTTCACTTTGCCACTCCATTCTTGGTCATTTTTTAGTTATAGGAGCAAAATTAAGATTCTGTCAGACAACACAGCACCTGTAACGTAGTGAAGAGTCTGGCATTTATAGTCCCAAGAACGAGCCTTGACTCTTAGCCCCAGCGGGTTACCAGCTTGTGAGTTTGGGTAAATAAGTCTTTAAGCTAGTGTCCTCATTTGTAAAACATAGCATCTGCCTTGTCTAATAAATAGCAACAATCGTACAATTTTTCTTGTGCCTGGAATAAACAGTACCTCTTATAAAATTATGAAATCAGTATACTTACTTTTTCAGTTTTAAGATCGGTACTTATTATTTCCAAGTATACTTTTTCTTCATTCTTTTGTTATTTTTTTTCCATATGACTCAATAGTGTCAAATGTATCTAGTACAAAAAATAGTTAATCAGCAGATTCTAAGTGATGGCTGTTCTCTGCAAGGCAGTCTCTGATGGACATTGCAGGGGCGGACAGAAGTGTGTGCAGATGGGCATCCTCCAGAAATGCTCCCAACTGGGGAAATCCACACCCGTGGAAATAATTGGGGAGCCCTGAGTGCTTGCTTTGCATAACAGCCTAGCATAATTAACCATAAAATTAACCTGTGAAAGGGCTTCTGACTCTTAATTCCTGAAGAGACTTATCAAAAGTCTTCATAGACGAGACATTCATTGTCCTGGGCCCTGAATAATTAGGGTTAGGGTTGGGGTTTGCTTGGAGAGGGACGTTACTCTTACAGGAGAACCACATAAATAAAAATTCAGTTGGGTGTGGTGGCTCACACCTGTCATCCCAGCATTTTGGGAGGCCAAGGCAAGACGACTACTTGAGCCCAGGAGTTTGAGATGAGCCTGGGCAACATAGCAAGATGTCATCTCTACAAAAAAATGAAAACGTTAGCCACACATGGTGGCGCACACCTGTAGGCCCAGCTGCTTGGGAGACTGAGGAGGGAGGATCGCCTGAGCCCTGGAGGTCGGGGCTGCGGTGAGCTGTGATCATGCCACTGCCCCCCAGCCTGGGTGACAGAGTAAAATCCCAACTTAAAAAAAAACAGTGCTGACACTTGAGTCAGACTTCAGGGCAGGGAATCCTTGTGGTGAAGTGTCTGAGGTAGAGAAAATAAAGCAAAAACCAGAAGGAAGTACCAGAAGAAAAGCCAGTGTGGCCCAGCATGGGGACAGGCTGACAGTGAGTTAAATCTCGAAGCCTTATCTTCAGCGCGGAAGTATGACTAAGGCAAAGGCTACCGTTTAGTGCCAGAGGGAGGATTCCGAAAAGGGGGAGGCATGGTTCTCAGGGCCAGGGAGGCCGGTGCCCCAGAGCTGCCGTGCCCCAACAGGTGTGCAGGCTCGCCTCTGCGGCAGCCTCAGGGCCAGGAGCTGTAGCCCCACTGAGTGATGACAGCGGTCTGAAACCACAAGAAAGGGCTTCTTCTCTGCCATCTAATCTGGACCTGGAGAACCCGGGAGGCGGCATTGGGCGGGGATCTGGAGGGAACCAGTGGTGGCAACATGTGTCCCACGGGGTGCGGTTCTCACAGGGGAGGTGGCGTGGGGATGCAGTGTGTGTCCTGGCTGCTGACGAAGCTGCACGTGGGCTCAGAGATGGCAGCTGCAGAAGGGTCCCCTGCCAGTCAGGGAGTGCCCTTCCTGGAAGTCTGTGCATCTGCCTCTGCGTGTGGGGCGGGTTGCGCAAGGTCAGAGCACAGGCATTGCACACGCTCAGCAGACCCTTTCCTGGCGCCCATCTGTCCCGCCAGGCATTCTGGGCCCTAGCTCCCGGCCCTTCTGCTTGTATACTAGAGAAGCCGCTGTGACTGACCCTGCTTTCCTACTCGTGAAGGCGTTATTCGGCCTTCCCTCCACGGGTGACCCCTTCTCGCCCTGTGGCCCACCCTGTCCCCATAAGGCTCAAGGACCTCATCAGATGGCATAGGACGCCAGGATCTCCCCCAAACCTAAAACTCGGACTCTCAAGAGAGGGACCCAGAGGCCTGGGGTTTACCTCTCTGGCTCACACAGCCGTTCCTCCCACCCTTCCTCTTTGGACAGAAACACGGGGTGTCAGCTCTGTGCTGTGCGTGTCAGTGGGAACTAGTATGAGCTGGGAAGAGTCCGCAGTAGCGACGCCAGCCATGTCCGTTGCCACGTGTGCCGTCCAGGCCCGGCAGGCTCCTAGCCCTTTTGTCCTCTCCGGCCACATCATCCTCTTCCTTTTATGTCGTCACTATTTGTACTTACTGGGCAGGAAGGAAGAGTCTAGGGCTCCGTTAAGTCAAGGTTTGCGTCCTGTTCTGTTCTCCGCTGTGGTCAGCAAAATACAGTGAACACAATAAATCTGTGTTGCACTGAAATGATGTCACTAAGATGAGCTTTCTATTTAAGGATCTATTTTATGACTGATCTTAAAATTCCGCGTTGGAATACAAGTGTTGCATACACACTAGATATACCAATGTGCGTGTAAGGACTTCGCTTTATTGCCTTGTCAGCAGTGCTTTGAGAACTGGGTTGTGTTTGCTCTGAGGCCTGCCCTTCACCTGGGGATGGAAGGACATCTGTCCGGCACCGTGTCCATGGCGTTATTGACAGGAAAGACTGCTCCTCTGTGGTTTTACTTGTACCTCTGTCTAGCAGTACGAGTTCTTGGCCATGTGGTTAGCGGATATGTGGTAACATCAAGAGGAAGCTACAAGCTCTTGGATAGTTTAAAGTCATGCACATTTGTCTGAAAATTAAGAATCTATTTCCCTGGTTTTTAAAAATTTATACAGACGTTACTGTTTCTGTCAGCAGCCTTAAGTTGTGTCAAATCACTGTCTAGTTAGAAAGCTCTGTGGTTATATATGTTTGCCTGTAAGCTTTGCAGGCACTCTGTCCATTGTTAACCAGACGATGAGGTCATTTAGTCAAATGTGTAACCAAATATTGTTGCTTTTCTATCTTTTTATCAATCGGCAATGTCAAATGCTTCTTGTTTTTTGAATGGTTGAACAAAATCAGTCAAATATTTCTTAACCTTTTTTCCATCATATTCTCTTAAAAAGATGTATTTTCAAAATTATCTGGGAATGGTAGTCGTGCCTTGAGTCTCAGCCACTCAGGAGATTGAGGCTGTGGTGAGTCGTGATTATGCCACTGCACTCCAGGCCGAGCAGCAGACTTATTCAGCTCTATACTTATGATCTGGCAAGAAATAGAAAAAGATTACACTTTGTAAGATATAGAAAACTCACTGTGGATGTAAAAAATATGTTGCAAGAATTATAGACATGAATCGCAGGCACAGATCTTTAAATATAGGTAAGCTGGACCGCTCAGTGTAAATTTACTGTCTTTCTTCCACAAGCCCATCAGGACAAGGAGTACTGTCACGGTCAAGCTGCTGCCACTTTCTGTTTTTTAGCTTCTAACTGAGCATGGATTCAGTTCCTCAGGAGAGACTGGAGCCTGCAGTTTCTGTGCACTACTGTGGCAGGAAGGAAGAGTTTAAGTTGCATTTGTGTTTTTGCCAGAGTCTGCACAATTTTCTACTGTGTCTTCAGCTGGTTCATATATTTTAAAAATTCATAATTATAAAAAATGATCTAAAGCTGAAGCACTTAAGCAATAGCCTTTAAAAATTAAAAATAACTTTGAAAAGTGCAGTGGTTCCATTTAAACACCTTATCATAAGCTCTGAACGTTTTCTTTTTCCTCTAAATCCGAGCGGAACTGGAGCGCCCTCCCCCATCGATATGTGGGACTTCATCTCCTGGCCTTCCTGCCTCCTTAGACCCAGCAGGCTCTGAATCCTGAGAGGACTGTGTGAACCCAGCACTCAGTGTGCCTTTTTGCCTTTCCTGTGCTTACCCTCCTCTCCGGCAGCAGAAGAGGAGGAAGGCAAACTGATATCTGATATAAGGGATCTGCATAGGTTTGCGATACTGTTTTAAAAGTCCCTTTCAGCTGTGTGCAGTGGCTCATGCCTGGAATCCCAGCACTTGCGGAATCAGGGGGATGGGTTGCTTGAGGCCAAGAGTTCAAGACCAGCATGGGCAACAGAGAGAGACCCAAGCTAGTATGACAATAAAGAGAGAAATCAGGTTCTTAGGCTACAGGATGGAAGACATTTTTCCCTGATAGCAGTTTGCATGGTGAACCTGGACTTGGTTAAAAGCACAGAGTTTGTCTTCCTGGCACGCTGTCAGGAGACTCAGGCAGCCTGGGGCTGCATGCATTAGAGGCTGGCGAGGACCCCTCACCCCCAATTGATGCCTTCCAGGAATCTCAGTTCAGGATAGGGACAGGCGAGGGATATCTGGGACAAGGCCACTCTGTTGCTCTGCAGGACTGTCATCTGCATTTCAGAGCATGCAACCGCCCGGGTCCATGCATGCCCAGTGCCAGTGGCATGCTCCATCCTGGGACAGTGCTTCTGGGCTCTTCCAGCAGGTTCTGCGGCCCGAATCAAGTCAGACTCCTGCAGGGCCCTGAGAGGAGGAGTGAGAAGTGCCCTTGTGGGGAGGGGATGGAAACCAGGGGGTCCGATGGTGAAGGGAGAGACACCAGCTTTTGCATTTGCTGGGCTTTCACGCTTACCTCCATGCCGGGTTCTTTCTGGAGCCCAGAAGCCCTCCGGTGTCATTTCCCTCCCTGAGTCACTGCAGACAGTGCAGGCCTCCCGGTGATGAACTCTGTCAATGTTTATCTGAAAGTGTCTTCTTCGGCCATCATTTTTCTTTTCTTTTTTTTTTTGAGTTGGAGTCTTACTCTGTCGCCCAGACTGGAGTGCAGTGGCCGCTCCCGGCCACCGCAGCCTCAACCTGCTGGGCTCCGGCGATTCTTCCACCTCAGCCTTCCAAGTAGCTGGAACTACAGGCACGCGCTACCACGCCCGGCTGATTTTTTTATTTATTGTAGAGATGAGGTCTTGCCAAGTTGCCCAGGCGGGTCGTGAACCTGCGGGCTCAGGCAATCCACTCACCTCAGCCTCCCGAGGCGCGGGATTACAGGCTGAGCCACCGAGCCCGGCTCGGCCATCATTTTTCAAAGACATAGGTAGAGATTTCTAGGCTGACAGAATTTTCCTTTCAGCACTCTAGAAGTGTTGATTCTTTGTTTTCTAGTCTGATTTTTTTCTGATGAGAAGTTTTCCCCTTTTATCTAATGAACCTTTTAAAAAAAAAATAAACCTTACTTTTTAGAACAGTTCTACATTTATGGGAAGATTGCAGAGAGACCACAAAGAATTTCCATAAGCCCTATACCCAGTCTCCCTGTTATGTTAGTAGCATGCATCTATGGTAATTCATGAAGCAACATCGATACATAATTATTAATAAAGGCTATGCTTTATTTAGATTTCCTTGGTTTGTAGCTGCAGTTTTTTCTATTCTGGAACCCCGTGTGGGACACCGCCTTGCATTCAGTGCTCCTGCCTCCTCGGGGGCCTGCCTCTGGCTGTCATCACAGACTTTCCTTGTTTGTGATGATCCTGGCCGTCTTGAGAGGGCTGGTCAGGCATGTGGTAGAGTGTGCCTCAGCTGGGACATGTTGGATGCTTTTCTCTTGGTTGGACTAGGGATCCGGGTTTTGGGAGGACGGCCACAAGGCTTTGCAAAGTGCTTTTCATTTTTTTTTGAGTTGCAGTCTCACTCCGTCACCTAGGCTAGAGTGCAGTGGCACGCACGCTCACAGCCACCCCAGCGTCGACCTGCTGGGCTCCGGCGATCCTTCCGCCTCAGCCTTCCGAGTAGCCAGAACTACAGGCGCATGCTATCACGCCCGGCTAATTTTTGATTTATTGTTGAGACGAGGTCTTGCCAATTTGCCCGGGCAGGCCTCGAACCCCCGGGCTCAGGCAGTCCACTCACCTCGGCCTCCCAAAGTGCTGGGATGACAGGCTGAGCCACTGAGCCCCGCCTGTGAAGTGCTTTTAACATATCATGTCAGGTTTGTGGACTGTCGACATGGGGCATCACTGTTGTTGGCCTTGCTCTTCTGGCTGAGGTGGCATTTGTCGGGTTTCTCCGCTGCGAATTCACTCTTGGAGCTGAATTTAACAAGCAGGGTTTAGCGTCCTCTCCTCAGGGTGGAGGAGCTGTGTGATCATTTGGAATTCCTCTGCTTGGGTGGGTTGTCTCCTACCCATTTATTAATTCATTCGGTCGTTTGTTCCTGTCAGTGTGACTCGTGGATGATCATTCCATTACTTTGAATTGTAATACAGTACAGTTTTATTTTGTTACTCAGGTTATTCCAGCTTGGCTGGGCACAAGGTTGGCACCTCTGTCCTTGACATGGCCCATTATGTGGCTGTGGGGGTTTTGCTTGTTGGGTTTGGTTGTTGAGCACTCCTTACTTTCTGGTGCTATAGGAAGTGCCAGCCTTGTCTTGTGTATATTTTCTGTCCCAGCCCGAGAGTTGGCCATTTCTTCCAGGAGCCCTGGCTTCCATTTATTGGAGAATGATCTTAGAAGCCAACCAACATCTGGCGTCAGATGTGATTGTCATTCCGCAGGTGTCTGCTGCTTCTGGGCCTTCTCGGCTGACAGAGCAAGACGTGTGCATGCTGACTCAGGTGTACACATGTCTGTGAATACCTGCATGCAACCCTCTGAGTCAACACCACACTGCAGGTGAGTTGGTGCTTAGCCACCAACTCCACACCGCCACAGAGATCCTTCTAGCTTTCTTATCTTTGAATCTCTCAACTCCCGCTCCAGGGCACTGAACCTGGCACCCACCATCCCTCATCTGTCTCCTTTATTATTCAGTTCTCTGAGCTCCCAGAGAGAGCTCCCTTGCCAGGGCTCACGTGAGAATCACAGGTCTGGAGGCCTCTGAGAGTCCTGGCGCCTGCTGTGCATGCCGATGTGGGCCACCTTCCTCTGACTGGATCTCTCCATTTCGAGGGCTTTGCTCCCTACTTTGCCCTTCTCTCCCTACCCGTTTAAGCTTCTGTGAGCAGAAAGAAAGCATACGTGTTTGTTTGTTTGTTTTTGAGTCAGAATCTTACACTGTCACCCACGCTAGAGTGCAGTGGCATGATCATGGTTCACTGCAGCCTCAACCTGCTGGACTCAGGTGATCCTTCCAGCTCAGCTTCCCAATTAGCTGGGACTACAGGGACACGCCACCATGTCTGGCTAGTTTTTAAAACAACTTTTTTGCAGAGACAAAGTCTTGCTATGTTGCCTAGGCTGGTCTCAAATTCCTGGGCTCAAGCAGTCCTTCCACCTTGACCTCCCCAAGGACTAGGAACGTAGGTATGAGTCACCGAGCCTGGCATAAATGTAAGTATCTTACTTGAAAAAGGACACAAAACTAGGGATGTGCAGTCTAGAAACACAAATAACAAAAAGAAAGTATTCATTGGGTCAACCTGTAAATGGGTTTTTAAAAAGTTAGTAACAAGGGGCCGGTGTGGTAGCCCATGCCCGTAATCCATCACTTGGGGAAGCCAAGGCGGGAGGATTGCTTGAGCCCTTGAGTCTCAGACTAGCCTCGGCCGCATAGTGAGATGCTGTCTCTACTTTGAAAAGATAGAAAAAAAAATTAGCAACAAGGGCTTGTGGAGACATGGCTTTGGTAAAAATACAAGTCGGGAACTGGAGAGCCTTCAGTTACGTGAGCTCTCTGTACACCCGTGTGCTGTGGCTGCTGAATCTTGGGCTGTGTCCCTGTGGACATAATCAGATGTAGGGAGATGTTCGCATCCTGCTGCTCTTGGCGTCGCGAGTGTCGTATTCATCGTTAGCATTTATTTCACTAAAGACATCGGAAACCTGGTGTCTGGAAAAGAGTAAGCTGGAAGGGCTCTGTAGGCAACGTCTATGAAGCTGGACTTAGATCTTCAGCGTCAAAGTGAGTACTGATAGTAGCTGTTTCCACTCCCTGAATAAAATAGGAACCGTGGATCAATGCTGATCTGAAAAGTAAGAAAGTGACTTGGAAGTGTGATGAGAAGTGAAGTATTTGCCTAGTCTCCAAGCACCTTCCAAGGAGCACTTACTCCTTACAGGGAAGGGGCAGCTTCACAGGTGCAGATGCCTGGGGTATCATGTTTACCAGTAAAAGCTGTGGGTCCCGGCAGTGTACACCACAAAGAGCACAGCCGAGCCCTGTGTTGGGACTGTCAGAGTTGCCTGGCCCGAGTAGCCCGAGCTTCTGAAGCACCAAGGCCGTGTACTCCAAGGATGACTGCAGGGATGGCTGGAACGGGACGTCAGCGTGGTGTGCGATTCCATCCGGGCTGCTGGGAAGAAAGGGCACCCTTGGGAATGCAGGGGAGGCTCAGATGGCCTCTGGGATCAGATGCCAAAGGGGATGTGTTCTAGATACACATTTGTTTTTGTTTGTAGGAAACTGCACACTCAATATTTGGCGGTGATGTGTGTCACACCAGCAACCTACTCTCGCTTGGTTCTGGGTTAAAAAAGTTTAAGTCTATATGCCACCTCCAGTTTACCTGCAAATTTTAGATTCTTTAGAAATATATTATTTTTAATAAATGCTTTGGGACCCCAGAAAGAGCTCAGAGAAGAGGCTGAGGCGGCATCCCAGGAAGGACTGTCATGTAGGGCAGGAGTGTTCACTGGTTCCAAGACATACGGCTTGAAGTTGGAGTGTTTCTTTTCTTTGCTGTTTGTTTTTTTATATTTTATTTTAAAGATGTGGGCTACAATTCAGGATTCGGTATACAAGGGGACATCACACATAGGACGTCCCCAACATACAAACAAGTGTGGTTCTGAAAGTGCATCCACACGTCCATTTGTTGTAGCCTAGGTACCCAACTAACGCAGTCGACTATCTAATGTTGTATATGTTTAATAGGCTATACTGATACCTGGTGGAGAGATACTTCGTTTTAAAAAGCAGGTGTGCATCATTAAAGTTTGGATCTTGAAGGTCCATATTTGATGGCCTCTCAGAAGTTATTGACAGACCACTTTTGTGGCATAACTGTTTTTATTTATTAAAAAATTCATCAGCAGACTGATTTATTAGGTAATGGTGTACAATACCATTACAGTTAAGGGTATTTTATATGTCAGTAAATGAAAAACATGGTCTTTATTCAGTGGTGCTTCTCCAGGAGAGAGAACCAAGGAGTGGGCATTTAGAAATTCAGATTTTAGTTGTAAGGAAGACCTTCCTCATGCTCAAAGCTACCTGTGGGTAGAGCCAGCCGCCTGAAAGGGGCAGCAGTTTGTGCATAGGGGTCCTGAGTTGTGTGGAGGGTCGACGGCCCCAGGAACCCTCGACTGAGGCCCTGTGACTGCTGCCAGTGGGGTGCCTTCCTAACTCCCTCCCCACTCCCCGCCTCTACACGAGGGAGGGCAGCTCTCATTCTGTGAGGCCTTTGCTTCCTTGTGGCATTCGGTTGAGATGTATAGGAAGAAAAGAAACTGACACCGGAGTGCTGTGCATTGGCCCTCTCTCTGACGTGTGAGACTGAAGAACTTCTTGCTGAGGAATAAAGGAATGAGGGTTTGATGGACCCTGGTTCCTTTTGCAGACCCTCTCCAGCCCTGTGGCCCCAGGCGTGGTCGGTGACTGTGGTGCCATGGAGGTGTGCACATTGACCTCCGTATGTCAGCCTCCAGGCAGGAGGTCAGGTTCACGCCTCAGACGATCGCAGGTGCTGCGAGTCGTGGGCACCCAGTGGACGCTGTGGTGCTGCCCATGGCTGCCTTTAGGGAGTGCACTTCCGTGGTGGTGACACGGTGACACTTCCCCCTTTGGCCCTTCACTGTCACAGGCATGCATGTCCCTGCCCGCTGCTGCTCCCTTTCATCAGGGCCTCAACTCCTGGTCCTGACATCGTCCCGGTGCCTTCAGAATCTGCGTGGACCGTGAACCCCTGCCCTGCGCTTTCCCGAGGTCCGCTCCCCAGGGTGGGGAGGAAGGGGCGGTGTAGGTTTCTGACGCATCCCCACTGGGCACTCCCCTCTGCGCTGACCACCACTGCGTTGCAGCCAGTGGCAGGGCCTCTGGGCCTGCGGTGCCTGTGCCCGCACGTCTTCTGCGCCGGGGGCAGCTGAAGAGCGGACCGGATGCCACAGTCCTGTGGTGGCGGCTCTGGGTTTCTTCCCCCCCCGCCCCCCGTGCCTCCCTTCCCTTCGGTGAGCGACAGTGGCACAAGCGGATCCACTCATTGAGCTGTGGTGTTTGCTGACATCCCTCACGCTGTGATTCAACCCCGGGCCTTCTGATTCCAGAGCTCAGGGAGGCTGGTTCTGGGGCTCCCATGGGCGGCCCCTCAGGACCGATGTTGCAGCCAGGATAACAGCAGTGTCATCGTGTTTTTCCACTTGTCTTTGTTTCCCACTAAAACATAGGATTGCTGGGAGTGGGGGCGCTTTTTGTTAGAAAAGCTGCCTACCCAGCAGTTCTGTCTTTCATGTGGGAAGAGATTAGTAGAAAATTTTCTGAACGGCTTTGATGATAGAATTCGTTTACAAACATGGAAGAAGTTGCAGCATTCGAGAGCCATAGTTCTG
>CAUYQG010144093.1:0-32012 GCA_963574415.1 Tarsius wallacei | reverse complement strand
CCGGGAGCGGCCACTGCACTCCAGTCTGGGCGACAGAGTGAGACTCCAACTCAAAAAAAAGGAAACAATAGTATAGGCATATTATTTCAATTTATGGCAACAACCTTTGGAAGACCTAAAAGCAGAAATAGTAAAAAGGATTAACCCCAGAAACATGGACTAGGGAAACACGAGTAGGCTAGGTGATTCTTATTATAAATGCTCGTTGTGTTTGTATTTTTTAATCATGTGCAATTACTACTTAAATTATTTTTAAGAAAAAACAAAATATATTTTCCATAAAAATTGAGGAAAATTATATGTTCTAAGGTTCAAAAGAAAATTTCTTCAAAACTGAAATGTTTCCCATGTGTACAAAATGGCACTCAATTATAGAAAGAAAAGTTAACCAAATTTTTTTCAAAAACTCACCTGTTTGCACAAAATGAAGTATTTCTGTCTTTCTGAGAGCATCTTTTGAATGATCATCTAGTCTTTGTTTTTATGATCGGAAAAAGTGTAACAAGAGACATGATGTAGGAAATTGCTCTTTTTATGTCTGTCTTGTGATTTTTATTCAGCCAGCACCTGGCAGACCAGCTGTTGAATGATGTATTCTGAAAATGTCCTTGTACTAGTAGTGGTGACAAACATCATAGAAATAAGAATTTCTAGTCTAGAATTCTCCTGAAGAATGGCTTTGTAATTTGTAGCAACTACACATTGTTTTCATGTTTGCTAAAAATGCCATTATCTATTTTCTGTGCTTTTAAAGAACATAAAACTTTATATAAGTGTGTGTACATACCCAGACACCATACAGTACCATCCCAGTTAAAATACATCTTATCTTGTGCCTCTAACTAATTGCAGTTTGACACTATGTAGATTACTCCAATGCCAAATCAATGAATGTGTTAACCCAACCCCAAGGTAGGCAGAGTTCACCGCAAAAAAAGTGATAGCATTGTCCTGGCTCAAATGAGTCTTAATATTTGGACAGATTCATGAGTTACAAATACATTTGTTACAAAAAACATGAATTATCACTTTCAGTTCTATGTTCCTTTTTTTTTTTTTTTTTTTTTGAGTTGGAGTCTCACTCTGTTGCCCCAGACTGGAGTGCAGTGGCCGCTCCCAGCCACCACAGCCTTGACCTGCTAGGCTCCGGCCATCCTTCCGCCTCAGCCTTCCAAGTAGCTGGAACTACAGGCGCGCGCTACCACACCCGGCTAATTTTTGATTTATTGTAGAGATGAAGTCTCACCAAGTTGCCCAGGCGGGTCTCGAACCCGCGGGCTCAGGCAATCCACTCACCTCAGCTTCCCAAGGCGTGGGATTACAGGCTGAGCCACCGAGCCCGGCTAGTTCTATGTTTCTTTGGGGAAAAAAAATCCTATCTTGTTGTTTATAAAAGTACAGATGTTCCATAAGAGTGGAAGTTAGTTACATAGGAGAGTTCTGCAGCTATTACAGAGATCTTAGATGACCCAGTCACTGTCTTAGCTCAGCAACAAAACAGTACAGAGAATTGCTTCTCAATCTATGACAAAGGGAACCTTTTGTCTTTTCTATTTCAAATTTGTCTCAGAATGATACTTTTATAAACCACAGAATCATATGCTTGAATGTTGTGGCAATGTCCAACTGCCATGAAAGTTTCCAAATACTTACTCTCACAAAGCCAGGAGAATCCAGAAACAATACCTAGTCACAACAGAGAACTATTTTAGCAAAACAGTACAGTGGTTTGGCACCTATACCATTAGGAACTGTATGCCGCAAACTGTGTCACAGTTGCCCAGAAAAATTAGTCACCTCTGCCTCATGCATGCTAAAAATATTATCTCCCTAAACAAGGCCACCTCTTCACACTGCTCCAGGGTTTCCAAGGTGACCTGCTTGGTGGAAGCTATATACAGAATCCTAGCTGCAAAGGAGCCTGAGAAATGGTGTTATAGCATTCAAGGAACCAAGCCAGAAAATCATTAAAAAGGAAACCAATTTTCAGTATCTGCCTAAAGTTCTATAATAGAAACCTTTGGTTTCTCAGAAATGTGTTAAGTACCCATCACCTAACCTCTGCTCAGTAGGGTAAAAACCTGCACCCCTGCCGCAGCTGACAAGGTAAACCACTAACCCCTGCAGGGCCAATTCAATTTTCTAGAAAATGAGGGGCATGGAGTCACAGGTCAATCAGAGTTGAGTGATGAAGATGGCAGTCATGTAGAGCTAGGCTGAAACTGAAATTTTTCTACCATGTGTAGATGAAGGGAAGGAAAACAATCAGTGAATAGCATGAGAAGCATAAAGCAAATACCCTAAGGAAAGCAGAAAGGAGAGACTACACATCTCCTGAGCATCAGAATTTATCCTCAATTCCTAAATGTCCAAGTCCTCAAAAAGTCTGTCTCTGTTTTCCACTTTTGAGATCCATGAGCAACCATGGTATCTTTCTACAGCATATCCCCTCCAACCAGAAATTAACTGGTTTGTGTATTTGGGGTTTTCATTGCTGTGCTGCTGTTTTGTTTTCTGTTTTGTTTTTACTGTAGAAAAAAAATGTTAGAATTACCATAATTGTTGACAGAGTCGCATTGCTAAGATACAAAAGTTTTTCCATTCAGGAGAGTTGAATATAAGTAAGCAAGTTGAGAGCTATGGAGAGGCATCAAGGATGAAAAATTATGTCATCTCTAGGTTAATAAGTGGTGAAAGTCAGAACCTCCTCCTAATTGTTTGCTAACTAATAGGATCCATGGAAACAGGAGCAGAGTTCTGTGAGAGGGCGTAATGCCAGCACCCAAAGCGGTGCTCAGACTGCTCAAAACAGAAGACTCCCTCAGGAGACTCTACTCTGCTGTTGGATACTTGCCTGGTTCCATGCCTGAAGTGTGTGGAGGGGATTGTATGGAACCTAGTGTTATCAAAAAACAATTGGAGAGGAGCTACAGTACCCACACCCTGGGGATGGATTGGGTTACACTAGAGCAGAACAAGCAGAGGATGAAAACGGAACAGACCTCTCTTACACCTCCGGTACATTCCCCTTTTGGTTTGAGCTAGTTTGTATATATCCCTATGCCTCCCTTCCTTTCTCCTAACCTAATAGGAATAATCTGTCTTTTGGACTCAGCTTGGATTTCGCCTCCTTCAAAAACCTCTTCAGGCCAGAGCAGATGCCTCCTTCCTGTGGCCTCCTGAGGCACTTACTTATTGGTATGAACCATTCACTAGGCTCTTATCTTAAACAACCACCTGATGCAGCTTCATTTTTATGTGTGCAAGCCATATGCCACAGACTAACCTGTGAGTGCCCATGTAAGAAGGAAGTTGTATGATTGTACAAAAATAAATAAATAAAAAGGTGGGGCACAGTGGCTCACACCTGTAACCCCAGGACTTTGGGTGGTAGAGATGAGATGATTGCCTGAGCCCAGGGATTCAAAACCAGCCTGGGAAAATTGGCAAGACCTCATCTCTAAAATAAATCAAAACAAAATTAGCCAGGTATAGTGGCACATGCCTATTTGGAAGGCTGAGGCAGAAGAATCACCTGAGCCCAGCAGGTCGAGGCTGCGGTGGTCATGAATGTGCCACTGCACTCCAACCTGGTCAAAGGAGCGAGACTCTGATCAAAAAAATAAATTAAATTAAATTAAACTCACCAGACTAAAACAAAAAAGTCCATGGCACGGCATGACATTTTATATACATATATGTATAGATAATATTATATATATATAATTTTGGTATTTGAAGAGTTCTGAAACCAATGCCTCACAGACAAAGACTATGTCATCCCTCTGTGTCTGTGAGGCATTGGTTCCAGGACTCTTCAAATACCAAAATTCATGGATGCTCAGGTTCCTTTTATAAAGTGGGTACTATATGCAAACACACACAAATCAATAGCACTGCTATACATCAATAGCAACCAAGCCAAGAATCAAATCAAGAACTCAATTCTATTTACAATAGCAGAAGGTGAAAGATTTCTACAGGGAGAACTAAAAAACTCTGAAGAAAGCAATTGTAGGGGACACAAACAAATGAAGAAATATCCCATGCTCATGAATTGGAAGAATCAATATTAATAAAATGACCATATTGCCCAAAGTAATCTACAGATTCAACACAATCCCTATCAAACTACCAATGTCATTCTTCATAGAATTACAAAAAAAAATCCTAAAATTCATATGGAACAAAAAAAGAGCCAGAATAACCAAAACAATCTTAAGCAAAACGAACAAAGCTGGAGGCATTACATTACCTAACTTTAAATTATACTACAAAGCTGTAGTAACCAAAACAGCATGGTACTGGTACAAGAGCAGACACACGCACCAATAGAACAGAATAAGGAATCCAGAAATAAATCCAAATACCTACAATCAACTGGTCCTCAACAAAGTAGATGAAAACATACACTGGGGAAAGGACATCATCCTCTTCAACAAATAGTGCTGGATGGCTACATGAAGAAAAATGAAATTTGATCCCTATCTCTCACCATATACAAAAATTAACTCAAGATGAATTAAAAACTTAAATGTCAGACCTGAAACCATAAAACTCTTGGAAGAAAACCTAGGAAGAACTCTTCTGGACATTAGCATAGGCAAAGAATTTTTGGCTAAGACCCCAAAAGCAAATGCAACAAAAAAATAAACAGCAGGGACTTAATTAAACTAAAAAGTTTCTGCACAGCCACTGAAATAATCAACAGAACAAATAGGCAATCTGCAGAATGGGAGAAGATATTCACAAACTATACATCTGACAAAAATCTCTTCTAATATCCAGAATCTACAAAAACTCAAACAAATCAGCAGGAAAAAAGCAAATAACCCCATTAAAAAGTGGGTGAATGACATAAACAGATATCTCTCAAAAGAAGATATACAAATGGCTAGCAAGCATATAAAAAAATGTTCAACATCACTCATCATCAGGAAAATTCAAATTAAACCCACAATCAGATATCACCTTACCCCAGTCAGAATGATCATTATTTAAAAATAAAAAAACATTTACTGAATAGATTGTCCTCTCCCCGGTGGTGGGTGGTAGAGGCTTTGTCGAAGATGAGTTGGTTGAGAAATTGAGGTTTTGCTTCTGGAATCTCAATTCTATTTCATTGGTCTATATGCCTGTTCTTGTACCAATACCAAGCTGTTTTGGTGATTGTAGCTTTATAGTAAAGTTTAAAATCTGGTAGTGTGATACCTCCTGCTTTGTTCTTTTTGCTGAGGATTGTTCTGGCTATTCTTGGTCATTTGTGTTTCCATATGAATTCCTGTATTGTTTTTTCTAGATCTGAGAAGAATGTTGCTGGTAATTTGATGGGTATTGCATTAAATCTGTAGGCTGCCTTAGGTAAGATGGACATCTTCACACTGTTAATTCTTCCAATCCATGAAGCATGGGATATTTTTCCACTTGTTTGTGTCATCTTTGATTTCTTTGAGCAGTGTTTTGTAGTTTTCATTGTAGAGGTCTTTCACATCTCTGGTTGAACCTTTTTATATTGACTTAAGTTCCTCCAGATATATTCTCAGAAGGGGAATTGCTGGGTCATTATGGAAGATCAATTTCTAGTTCTTTTAGGAAACATCACACTGTTGTCCATAGCAGATGAACTAGTTTGCATTCCCACCAACAGTGTAGAAGTGTTCCCCTTTCTCCACACCCTCGCCAGCATTTATTGTTTTTTGTTTTATTAATGATAGCCATTCTTACTGGAGTTAGGTGGTATATCAATGTGATTTTGATTTTCATTTCTCTGATGATTAGTGAGGCTGAGCATTTTTAAATGTGTCTGTTGGCTGCTTGTTTGTCTTCTTTTGAGAAGTGTCTATGCATATCTTTTGCCCACTTTTTAATGGGGCTGTTTGTTTTTTTCCTTTAAGCATGTTTGAGTTCTTTGTAGATCCTGGAACTTAGGCCTTCATTAAATCACTCTACAAAAAAGATATCTGCACATGCTTGTTTATTGCAGCACTATTTACAGTAGCAAAAACATGGAACTAACTGTGCTGCCCATTGAAACTGAACTGGATTTTTTAAAAAGTGGTACATATACACAGTGGAATATTATGCAGCCATAAAGAAGAACAAAATTATGAACTTCACAGCAACTAACTTTAATGGATTTAGAATCTACAATACTCAATGGTTTATCACAGAAACAAAGAACTGAGCATGAACATGTTCTCACTCATAAGCAGACCCTGAACGTTTTCCATAATACTATTAGAAAGGGATTGGCAATAGCTGGAAACTGCCAGGGAAGGGGGCACACATAACATCAATAAGGGTACCTTATCTTAAACCAGACAAAGTGGAGACCAAAGGGAGGCCAAACTTTACCTGTACGATGACCACTTGTATACCTAATCTTGAATTGCACCTCATATCTTTAAAATGAAATAAATTTTTAAAGAGAAAAAAAAATTTTATTGACACATAATAATTGCACATATTTATGGAGTACATAGTGATGTTGTGATGCTTATAATGTATAGTGATCAGATCAGGGTAATCAGCATATTCATCTCTGATATTTATCATTTCTTTGTGTTGGGAACATTCAGTATCCTCCTTCTAGCTATATGAAATTATATAATATACTATTGTTAATTAAAGTAGTTATCCTATAGTACTATAGAATAATAGAAGTTATTTTTCATATCTAGCTGTAATTTTGTACCCTTTCTTAATTTATTTTAAAAATTGATTCAATTTTCTAAATCCTAACCTATGAAAGAGTACTTTTCAAACTGAATGTCTTTTACCTAATAACCTTAATGAATTTTATCTTATTTAATTATTAGAATTGATAGACCACTAAGTAGAACATGAAATCATTAATGTATTGCAATATTTTATACAGTGTTTCAAGTTAAAATATTTCCATCAAGCTTACGAGTAGAATCAATTATGTGGCCAGTTGCTTCTATTCAGTAGGGTTATGGCTAGATTTGTTGCAAGGGACAAATGTCACCAGTTAAATGGATAAGAAGAAGCCTACCTTACAAGGAGTGTTGGGGAAAGCTTATTATAGTTAGCCTTACTATTATGAATTGAATACATTATATGTATACACATGGAAGTCCAGTTCTCAAAAGTTACTTTCTTCCTATTAAAACTGTATTTTAAAAACTATGCTAAAACCATGTGCTCTGGCACCTTGATAAGTTCACAGTTAAATTAGTAGTCCATCACGATAAAATAAAGCTCTTGTAGCTCTGTGAAACTATCACACAAACACACACACATATGCACAAATCCCACATGCTTTTCTCAGCCACAGAATTCCTTATTTAAATACATTAACATCATAACCGCAAAAAAGTGCTTAGCAGTCTTAGAGCAAAATATATATATTTTTGTGACCTTGAAATATGCAAGAATACCTTAAATAAATTAGGTAGCATAAAATTTAAAAATTGATTATATTAAAATTAAAAATGTCTGTTTGTCCAAAGACATCATAATTTGATTAAGAGACAAGTTCTGGACTGGAGGGAAACACTCACACTCCATATATATGACAAAAGACTTCTGACAAGAATATATAAAGAGGGGGACTGTAAGACAGCAAACTAGAGTCATCTGACCCCTCCTCCACAAAGAAGAACGAAAATAGCAAGTAGATAATCAAATATTGAACAGAGCATCTAAAAGAGGAATGTTGTTGAGAAGTGAAAATAAGAACCTAAGGCACAAAAGGGGTGTGAAGTGAGGCAGCCAGATCAGTCAAATCCCTGAACATGTCCACTTCCTGTCAAAGTTTGGCAGGGGACTATCAATAGGCACTCCAGGGGATCACCTAGGTCCAAAGCATATTCTCTGCTGACCCCATTGTGTAACAACAGTACTATTTCTTCCTGATTATAAGTCAACTTCCCCTGCCAGTTTACTGAGAAATAAGACACCTTATGTTACCAAAGTGACAGGGTAATAGTCATAGCTAAAAGTTTAAGGAGATTGATTATGTGTTCTCTGGTGAAAGAATCCTCTCTCTTAGAACCAAAATCTCTAGAACCACATAATCTAGAGTTTCAGTGACAGAAAGTACAAATTTCCCAAGTGGTCCACTGAGATGATAGTCAGAGGGTCCACCCTTACTTCTATCTTTGGTTCCAATATCTATGTATTCTTATTTTTGGAGTGATAGAAATGTTCTAAATTCTATTATGGTCAGAGTTGCACAATCTATAAACATACTAAAATTTGTTGAATTGTACATTTAAAATGAGTAAACTTAACAGTATACAAATTAGATCTCAATAAAATTTTTAAGACAGTCCCATCACTCTATCTGGTCATCAGCTTCTCTATGGTATAGTATCAGGTAGTAATCCTAGCTAAAGCCCCACAGACTGGAAAGACAAACCAGAATAAGTGTTTATGTCTGTCAAGATGAGTATTTCCTTTTCCAGGATACAAGGAATCCAATACACTAAGTTGCCCTAAGTGGCTGATAGGTCTCCTAGAAATATGGTGCCGTACTGGGAACTCACTACTGGTCTCTGTTCTTAGCAGGTTGAATATTCAGCAATGGTAAGACCAAGACAAGTCTTGGTAAGATGAAGTCTGTGTTGTTGAGCCCATGCATAGCTCCCATCCCTGTTGCCATGATCATGCTGTTCATGTATTGCATTGTGCCAGCACTTGGTTGGTCCATGAAGACACAGGTTAATCTACTTTATAATTTAGTGCTTCTTCCATGGTGGATGATGAGTACCAGCATTTGATACAAAGAACTTCACAATTTACACTCAAGCTCTCTTAGTTTCCTTAGGTCTATCCACATGCTTCCAGCTCAAACCTTATCCAGTCTTTCTTCTTGCATGTCCATGGCCAGTCAGCCAAACTATTCACCACTGTCTATGAGTTCACATATATTTTACTTCAATTTTTGTTCATTGGAAGGATTTCCCATGCCCCTACTGTTTTTCAGGATCTCACCCAAGTGTAATGTGTAATGCACCAAGTAACCATGTAATTAATAAATCCATTCACAAATTAAGCTTCATCTTTTCCTCCTCTCAGCAGTCATAGAATTCTTTAACACCTAAGAAGCTACAATAGTTAATTGAGAAAAAGGCATCAGTGGAACAGCAATGGATTTCATGGAAGGTTGGACCACCCATTCATTTATTTTGTGGCCCCTGGCCCTGTCCATAACTGATTCTACTTCCATCTCATGGTGAATTGCTGCTGATTTAGTGGGTCTGATGGAAACCAGAGCCTGATGGGAAGTTCTGATCATAAGGTCAATTGGTGTCCCATTGTCAGGAGCTGTGTCTACTAGGGTCCAGCAACACAGCCAGAACTACTTTCTGAATGGTGTATAACTCTCTGCTGCAGAAACATAGCTCTGCTCCAGAACCCTGGGAGTCTACATTACAATTATCTCACTGGAGCTAGCCATCAACCTCACACAGCATCTTTTCCTATCACCGATGCCTCTGATAGCACAGGGTCTGGAAAGTCATATGGCCCATGCATCACAGCTGCTTGCCCTTTAGCCTGGACCTGGTACAGAGCACTTCTTTTCCTTGAGTCCCACTCAAAGTTGTCACTCGGTAAAGCCATCTAGCAGTATTTACAAATGTGAAATACTTGCTGCCTTCAAATAAATATATAACCTTTATTTGAAGTCCCATTGTTGTACAGTTATATGTAGCTGGAATATATTAAGCTAAAGGGACACTTCCCTTTCATCATCTCCAATCCAGAAACTAAGCCACCCACAACAGGGAGGCTGAGTTGCAGAAGAGAGAAAGATGTGTGTGTGCAACCTGGCATGTGTGTGTCTGAGTGTCTCACCTATCAAGAATTATCACTGAATTTGGATTTAGTTGGAATCTCAAAGGGTAATATGATCAAATACTTCATTTTGGAGATGGTGGATTAAATCCAAAAAACTTCAAACGTCTACTCCCAAGTCACCCAGTTAGTTTGTGGCTGAGATGAACAGAATTTAGGTTCTTAGGTTCCAGGTAACCATCAGAGCTTCTGCAGGTTTCATCCTATTCATTAGTGAAGTTTTAGCAAATAGCATGGTGAAAAAAATCTTCTTTGAATTGACATTTGGCTTCAGGATGATCTATTTTCTTTTGCCTTGCTTTAACACACTCCTCAATATTCCCAGCCTATTTATTCATTAGAGCCCTCCTCAGGTATTAGTGCCCCCATTCTCCTCCTTTCCTAGATCGGCCCTGTGAAGCAACCACCTGCTGAGCCACCTCCAGCAAGTCTCTAACCCCCTCTTGCAGTGGCAGTTCCTACCGGCTCCCCACTTTGTATAGGTCTAAGCCCATGATGCTGTTTGGATTCACAACTGGCTACACTGTTAGGGCAGTAAGACATATGAAGTATTCATTGATATGTGTCTTTTTCCTAATATGTGTCCTTCTGTGACCCCTTACCAATTTGGGAAACTAGACAAGAGGGTACTCATTGTTTGAGAAGTGTCAATGGGTGAACTAGAAAGCCAAAAAAAAAAAAAATCTAAAATCTTGGCTTTTAAAATAAAACCCCAAATACTCAAGGAAATTATGGAAAGATGACCTAAATAAGATTCTTTATTTTTAGCACCAGCTCTGAATTATCTGCCTCTACTCAATTTTAAAAAAACAAAAAACTGTTTGGTTTCCACGGGAAGCCAGAAGGAAATTAAGCTATGGGCTCTGAGGGACTCCCTATGGAAGACAGTGGGCAGTATTCCTCATGGACTCCACCTGCTGGTGACTCAGTGAACACTTTAAGAAGAATTTTGAAACCTTGGAATGAGGATCACAAAGTGATAGACTCTTGACATCATTTAACCTATAATGATCTATGGGTGGGTTCACTCACCCAGTAGGTGGGGTGAGTCTTTGCTTCCCTTGAGACTAAGCAGGTCTGAGGAGATCAGGGACTAGAGAAGATTCCTCAGCAGAATCTTTACCATTGTGAAGATCACTTTACCTTTTACCTCTCACCACTTGCAGGACCCCTAATGCTTATAGTTCACTAACCTAAAAACCAACAACAACAAAAAAATAGCAATCCAGTGAGTGCGCTAGCAACCGTAGTGTGCTAAAGTTAGAGTAAACGGGAGGCCTGGCTAGTCCCTAGATCTGCCAAAGGAGACAGGTGGCACTGCCTCAGAAAAACCATTCAAGCACTTGAGGAGATTCAAGTACCAAATCCCTAGAGAAGCCAACAATAGCAGGCTGGACCTGCTAGAACATGTCACAGAATGCCCCTGAATGGATGGGACACAGCAGTACCTTTGTCCCATATTCAGGTATAGGACAATTTTTCTTAAAAAGGAAAAGAAGAAAAGGAGAGAAAGAAGGAGGGAGGGAGGGAGGAAGGAAGGAGTGATAGGAGGGTGGGATGAAAGAGGGGAAGGGAGGACAGAAAGGACGGGAGGGAGGGAAGGAGGGAGGGAGGGAAGGAGGGAGAGAGGGAGGGAGGACGAGAGGGAGGGAAGGAGGGAAGAAATAAGGAGGGAAAGAAGGAAGGAAGGAGGAGTGACAGGAGGGTGGGATGGAAGGGGAAAGGGGAGGAAAGAAGGGAGAGAGGGAGGAAGGAAGAAGGAAAGAAGGAAGAAAGAAAGAGAAGGAGGGTGGGAAGGAAGGGAAAAGGGAGCACAGAAGGAAGGGAGGAAGGAAGAAGGGAAAGAAAAGCAACAGAAGTGAAGGGAAGAAAGGAAAGAAAGAAGAAAGGGAGGGAAGGAGGGAGGAAAGGAGGCTAGGCATTTAGTATCCACCGCCTCTGACCTTTCCTAAGTCCAACCTCCAACACATGTAAATGCCAGTTTCTAACATAGAGACCATAGGAATCTGGTCTACACCACAGGATTAGGCTCATTACTATAGGCTTAGAGGCTGAAGGCAGAGGACCTCTCAGGACCTCTTACCAGCCAGGGAGTTGAAGGAAGTCACTGGAACACAAAAGGAGGCAGCTGGTATAGGAAAGCGCATGGAATTTTAAGTTGGAGGCGTACATTCAGGCCCAGCAGGGCTTTAACTTTGGACTTGACTTTTGACTTCCCTGCACCTCAGCTTTCCTGTCTACAAAATGGAATACTATCAGCCCCTTCTCCAGGCCATGCTGGGCAAATGTAAAGAGAAACAAAGCATGTGGAGGTGCTTTGTACATGGGAACACGCCTTGTGGATGTTATTTCTTATCCAGACCAGAGGGTGCTGATGCTATTATCCTTACTATTTGAGTTTTCTTCTCACTCACAGCAGCCCTGACCCTGAGCCAGGGGGTGGGTCACTGCCCTCAGAGAGAGTCTGGCACTGGGGCTCCACTAGTCCTCGCTGCTGCTGGTTTCCTCATCCCTCTGCATGGCAGCCTCCAATGAGGAAGCCAACTCAGAATGCGTTTTGTGTAGTATGTGGAATTCATCTCAGCCGACCAAGAAGGAGAAAGAAGGAAGAAGGAGGAGATGCAGCCGCCATCGCCAAAGCCTCCCGGGGAGCTCACCACTCTGGAATAGTTCTTCCTGAGCTCTGCAGAGGCCTTGCCACCGAGGAAAATGCCGGAAAAACGCCGGCTAATTTCAGAGGCTCCACGTTGGTGGGCCAACATCCCAGGGAGAATGAGCAATTATGATTTCCATCTAAGCAACATACGCTGTTTGCTGGCCTCTTTCGAACAGCTGTAGGTTAGATGCTGTTAAGATTGGTCTCCTTCTCTCCTCCATATTTCAGAATTCAAATTAAACTAAAATAACAGCACCTGCTGAACAAAAACCCCATTGGAAATGTGTCCTCGTACACAATTACTGTAGGGAGGCTGGTCACCATTGTTACCCGCCTATTCTTCCTGAATGGGAACGGCAGCAAAGTTTCCCAGGCAGCTGCAGCAATTCAATTGTATAACTAGAGCTGGCCCTGCGCCAACCCTCAAGAACTCAAGTGGCACCAAAAGATACTATATTGATTTGCAATCGAACATAATAGGCCATCAGCTTAATTATTACTGAAGTGACAAGGTTCTGGGTATTTCATATTTATATTTCAGGGCCTGTGAAGGATGAATGTAAATCTTTTAAATGCACGGATTTGCATATCTTCAGAAGGGTTGAGTGCTCTTATTACATTCATAGCCTTTGAAAGACCAAAAGGACTGGCTATTGAACTCAGGTTGACAGATCCCACCGGCATTTGCTTGGATGAAGAGACAAAAGGCATAAAATGGAAATTGCTTTTAGTCCAAAAAAAGAAAAGAAAAAAACCCACCACTCAACTTCATCAAGGCCTCCCTCTTTAGGGGACTTCTTAGGGAAATTGGTTATAAGTCTTATTGGGGACAGAGGCATTTGGACATTGGGAAATGAAACCAATGACTTCGTAGACCCGTGAGGTCCCCTCTGCTTTCTCCTTCCCAGCCTGTTCCTGATCTCTGCAGAGCTCTGGTCAGTAGACTCTTATAAGCCACAGAGATGTGAACAAGGGAGGGATGTGGACAGATGTTCACTCTCCAGATGTCTACTACACACATACACGGCACCGAGACCAAACAGACAAAGACAAATGGCCTCCTCTTTATCTATTCATCATATCTACTCATCATAACCAACCTTCCTCCCTACACCATTTCTAATAGGACCTGTTACCCTAGCAAGATATTTTAAAACCATCCCAAACTTCTCCCTATCCCTCACCCTCCAAAACCTATAAATCACTGCATTTGAAAGAAGCCTCCTCTTAAGGCCCCCTTGGGTTTTGCTCTCTGCCCCATTTAGTCTTACTTCTGTGGTCTCTGTCAGGTCTGGACTTTCATCCAGAGTACTATCCTCACTCCATGTCCAACCAAGTCCTACCCATCTCACTGTATAACGGAAACAGGACATTTGTGGTCTAGAGTGTTGGGGAGAAAGCAGGACTAGAACTAATCTTGAAATGCTACAATTTAAGAAACAGGATCATTTGGATTTACCTGCTCTGACTCCCACAGTTTATAGATGAGCAAACTAAGGACCAAAAAGGTAAGATTTACAAGGCTAAACTAGACTGGACTCATGAGATGTTCCTGTCACATCTGCCTGCCTCCATCTCACTGAATTGTATTCCATTCTCTACTCTGCCATCACAGAGCCTTTCTGAAAATGCTGGAAACTCCTGCATAAAACCCTTCCATAGAACCCAGAGGATAAAGTTCAATTCTCTTCACTGTCGGGCCTCAGCCTTCATGCCAAGTCACCACTTCCTAGGTATACGTGCCATTTCAGTTATCTTTCCCTGAATGCCTTCTTCTCCTTCTCAGTGGAGAGCCAACAGTCATCTTCCAAGATTCCCTTTAAAACATTGCATCCTAGTTTCTTTCTTTTTTTTTTTTTTGAGTTGGAGTCTCACTCTGTTGCCCAGACTGGAGTGCAGTGGCCGTTCCTGGTCACTGCAGCCTTGACCTCCTGGGCTCCGTTGATCCTTCCGCCTCAGCCTTCCAAGTAGCTGGAACTACAGGCACGCGCTACCACGCCTGGCTGATTTTTGATTTATTGTAGAGATGAGGTCTCGCTAAGTTGCCCAGGCGGGTCTCAAACCCGTGGGCTCAGGCAATTCACTCACCTCAGCCTCCCAAGGCGCGGGATTACAGGCTGAGCCACCGAGCCCGGCTTCATCCTATTTTCTATCTTACTCAGGTCCCCTCCCCAGCAAACCCATTTCACTCTCTTCATGAGTACAACATGAAAACTTGTCATATTGTGCTTTTCTTAATGGCTTATAAATCTGCTTCCACTAGGAGAGCCTCACCATCAGAAAAGGTGTCTTTAAATCAGGACCTAGGTCAGGACTTTAGGAATATTCAGCCAATGCTGTTAAGTTTTCAGCCCTAGGAACTAGCAACCACGTGTTGAATGTCTATAACACGTGCGACATCGTTCCAGGTACCCGATCCCAAAAAATCCATGTAAGAGCCCAATCCCAAGACCAAAGCACTACAATAAGCATAGTAGTCAATGCTAATGACCGAAAGAATGGTTTAGACATCATGTCCTCAAAACAGAGAGAAACAGGACATTTGTGGCCTAGAGTTCAGGAGAAAACAGGACTAGAACGAATCCTGAAGTGCTGCAATTATGATGTGACAGGATCATTTGGATTCCACCTGCTCTAACTCCCACATTTTATAGATGAGCAGATTGAGGACCCAAAAGGTAAGATTCACAAGGCTACAAGAATAATAGAAATTGACGCCCAAGTCCCTCTTCCTTCCATTATGCAAGGAGATGGTTAGGAACTTGGTTGGACACGGATTGTGGAGAGCACTCCAAATGATAGTGTTACATCACCCTCACAATCCTCAGTAACTTCAGTCTCACCACCACTGCCATCACTCCTGTCCCCCAGCACCACCATGGTCACCACCATCGATGTCTCCACCATTGTCAGTGGCTGCCTGATGGCCACTTTCCAACCTCACTCCCATCATAATTACTACCACCATGATTCATATCCAAAAGGCCTCTTGGGTTGGTGGAAAGAGAGGGTCCTTTTTTGTTTCCATTATGTTTACCATCCTCCATTCTGCTCAATTTTTCTGCACCACCTAGACAGCCCCTGTCCTTGCAGATCTGGGGCTCTGGCACAGGGCTATCTTGGCACTCCCCTCTACAGGCCCTTAAACTGAGAAGTTATTTCCAAGGGAGCTAGATCAAAGAGAACCTAGGAAGGAAAAAAAAGGAGTTAAGAAGAGAGAGAGCATGTAAAATTTGGGAAACCAGAATTCTGTCTACAAAGGTAACAGGACAGTAAGGGTTACGATCTAATGCCTTGAAGGGGCTGGCTCAAGAACTCGAAGAGGAAGGCTTTACCCAGATCAGGAAACCTAGGTAAGTCCTCTAGGACACAGGGCACAGCTGAATCCCTCTTTCCCTGACTCTTGATGTCCTGGCCTGTTGTCTTGTTTTCTCACTCCCTTGTTGCCATAGCAGGCTTCTGCCTTGTTTGGGGGGCGCCATGTGGACCCGCTTTCCTGGCTTATGTCCTTTGGGAAGGGCCCAGCACCTCATTGGAATCATCCAGGAGAGAAATCCCAGGCTTGGCAAGAACTCAATCCCTGGAGTCCTCAGGCAGCAGCATCCCTGCAAGGGCCTCTCCTGCCAGGCTGTGCACAAAGGAAGGCATTATTCTGCGAGGAGGAGAGGAGCCGAGGAGGACCACCTGCTCAGGCAATTCTGTGATAAAAGGAAGTGAGGCTGGAAATTGGACAATTGTTACTAAGTAGCTGAGGACCCAGCTGAGTGGGGTTTTCTTTAATTGGGACGATAGAAGCCAGCTTTAAAGGCAGATGGAGATTTTTCAGAACCTAGGGGAGTAGGGGAGGGAGCTAGGCCCAGGAAAGGGCATCTCTTCACACCCTGTGAGGAGCCAGGAGGAGTGGGGTTCTTGCTTACAGGCATAGGAAGCATTTCATAAGTGTCAGTGTTTATTCCCTGCCCTCCTTTTAAAAGTACTGTCTTTATGAGCATCTGGGAAGGAGGAAGTGCGCCCTAAGACTTGGTGAGGGCTCCCTGAGAATTAGTTTCTATGGACCAAACACTTTTTTCACTGCTTCCTAGGCTGGAAGACTGCAGGAATATCAATCAGAGAGCGAGTAAATCTGGACTTCAAGGAAGCGTTTGATAAAGTCTTTATCCTCGTGGAAAAGATGAATGACAAGGCAATTAAGTGAATTTAGAACTAGTTAGAATCTATGATGTACCCAGCACTTACTGCGTGCCAAGTACCATAGTGGGTTTTCCATACATTGTGTCATTGAATCACTTCCTTGCCTGTTTACAGATGAGGAAAGTGGCTCAGAGGGATTTAATACTCTTGAATCCAGGGCAGCCTGGGAGGGTCAGTGCCACTTACTCTACAGCTCTTGTCTCCAGGCTAGAATGCAGCATGCTTACAATGCACACTGTTCCATTCCATCGTACTCAGACATCAATAAACACGCTCCCGGTCACAATCACATACCACCCAGACTCCCATACACATTGTGGGGGTGCATGTAACACCCACAATGCTAGAGATACAAACACACTCCCACTCCAGGGATGGCTATTGGAGGTCTTGCCTACTTGCACCTCCTATCTCCATCTGATGGATAGAGGTCTTCTTGTTCTGCAGCTCAAGCCTCAGAAAAAGTCACTGATCATCTGGGATAACACTCTAAAGTTCAGTGGGCTGGGCAGCATCCCAAGGCGTCCCAGGGGCTATGAGAAAGCAAGACAGAAAGACCCGAGGGTCCCATGGGTCAAGTCTGCATTCAGATGCCCAGCATGGCTCTGTGTTAGCAGTGTGACCTCAGGTAGTCCCTGCAAGTCTCCAAATCCCAGTGCCCTCTCGGTGAAGATGAGGATAGAAATTCCCATCACAGAGAATTGCTCTGAGCATTGGGAGTCCTGAGACAGAGTTGATATACAGTGCCTGTGCCGGCTCAACCAACTCTGCCACATTCCCATGCTGCCACCTTCTGATGCCAAAGCTATCTCTGTGGCATGCTGCACTGCACCTTGTCAACAGCCCCCAGGGAAAAGTAGGTGGCAGAAAGTCAGTGGGGGGTTGAGACCCTCAGCTGCTCCCGCAGAGGCAGGGCTGACAAGGCGAGGATTGTTTTTCTCCCCGGGTGTGAAGCATGTTGACTTGCTGTTGATAGATGGTGGGATGATATTAATTAGAATGCAGGCAGGTGTGAGGGCGCCTCTTAGAGTTGCTCTCCCTGGGGGTGGGGGGAGCATCCGGCTCTGCTTTGTAGCCACAATGGGAAAAGTGTCCTGTCCTGTTGTCCTTTCTTTTCCCTCTGTGTGACTTGGAGGATGGGGTGTGCATTTCCCTGTCACTGGCAGAGGCAGGTCACAGGAATGGAGCATTGGGCTCCCCCGAGGAAGCAGAACCAGACTTCCCATCTTGATAGGTGAGGTGAGGGGAGTAGCACAGCCTCTTACCGCCTTTCCTTATGCCATGAGGGTGGCAAAGGTTCTGCCTTTGGAGACTGAGCTCCAAGAGGCAAGTGCTTTTCTGCTTCCTGCCAGTTCTGACTCCAACAGGCAGGACTGAAGTACCAAGGACTTCCCAAGAGGGAGGAGTCAGATGGTCCAAGGCGGAGTCCACAGGGAAGGGCTGAGACCAAGCATCACAAAGGACAGTGCAGGGTCTATGTCCCATGGTCCAGGGCCTGGATTTTGAATCGGGAAGAACTTAAGACCAGAGCAAGTGTAGAACAGGGATAAGAAAACTGGGTGTAGGGTAGCCTCTGTGCACAGCTGTGGAGCACACCCAGCTCAGCTCTGTGGTCAGAGAGTTCCCCTCACCTGGATCAAGCTAGACTGTGGGAGGGTACAGATGAATTCTTTCAATTATAATCTCTTCCTCTTGCCTCTTCCTGTGAGAATGGGCAATTCCTGAGGACTCCCAGTTCAGAAATGCTAGTATTGGCGATGATAGGAATTACTGAGGATTCCTGCAGTCAGGTGGCATGATGAAATGGCAAAACTAAGATTCAAACACCTCCTTCACACAAGTTGAAACCCTGAGCCACTCCACTCCCTGATACTTTATTTGAACAGGAGTCAATAAGACATCTTGAGAGCAAGTCCCTCCACTGCCCTACCTCTGCCAATGCCCCAGAAAAAAAAGGGGGACTGCCTGTGGAAGGAGAGAAGAAAGAATACAGGACAAGCTGCAGGCCCAGGAACTATTGGAACTACTCTGAGCTCAGAACTCCAAGAACAGAACCTAATCTTCAACTTCTGGGACTTTGTTTACTTGTTTGTAGAAAGGAATAAATGAGATTATAGAATTTCCCTCCCTCCATTTCTTCTTTTCTTTTTTTCATTTCTTCTTTCCTTCCAAATTTTCCTCCTCCCCCAGTTAGAGGGATAACTTGGCAATCTGCATTTTGGCTTCTTAAATACGTGTAATCATTTCTCTCCCATCTGACCTGTAAATAACAGCTTTAATGAGAATTGTTGGGAAACATTCTCTAGCATGGCAATGAATTATAATGCAAATTGGACCAAGATCTCCTGCAGACCTAATAGTTAGAACTGTTAACAATGAGGATGATTTTGGAAATGTTGAAAAAGAGATAAAGTGAAGCAGTAAAGAAACTCCTGCAGATCCAAACAGTCACCTCCTGTGTGTGCCATCTCACTTAGCAAAAAATTTGTTGATCCAAGAAGGTCAAAGTCCTTCCAATAATGCTGTGAGGATGTGTCATACCCTTAGAAGACAATGGGCAATGTTGTCCCAAACTTGTTTCTGGAAATAAAGTCAATTCAAACAAATAGGACAATGTTTTCAAATATAATTTTTTTATGGGGAAGATATTTATACTCTTTATTTTTTTTAGAGTAATTTTAGGTTCATGCAAAATTGAGCAGAAAGTACAGAGTTCACATCTACCCCCTCCTCCCACACATGCATTTTCTCCCCACTGTGAGCATCCTTAACCAGTAGTACCTTTGGTTCAATTGATGAACTGACAATGACACATTATTATCATCCAAAGTCTATGTTGTAAATGAGGGCTCACCCGATGTTGTGCATTCAATGGGTTTTGACAAATGTATAATGACATATATCCATCATTATACAAAATTAGTTTCACTGCCCCCAAAACCCACCTATTTGATCCCTTCCTCCCTTCTAACCCCTGGCAAACACAGATTGTTTTATTGTCTCCATAATCTTGTCTTTTTCAGAATATGATACAGTTGGACTCACACATAATACAGTCTTCTCAGATTAGTCTTTTCCACTTATGCATTCCAGTTTCCTCCATGTCTTCACATAGTTTGATAGCTCAGTTTCTTTCATACACTGAATAATATTCCACTGTCTGGATGTGCCACAATTTACTTATCCATTCACCTACTAAAGGATATCTTAGTTGCTTCCAAGTTTTGGCAATTATGAATAAAGCTGTTGGAAACATACACATGCAGGTTTTTGTGTAGAGGAGTTCTCAGTTTCTCTGGCTAAACAGCAGGAAGTGTAATCACTGGATCATATGGTCAAAGTATGTTTAGTCTTGTAAGAAACTGCCAAACTATCTTTCAAAGTGGCTGTGCTGTCATGCGGTCCCACTAGCAATGAATGAGAGTTCTTGTTGCTCCATATCTTCACCAACATTCAGAATATTCTGGAATATGGCTATTCTATAAAAACAGTGGTAACTTGTTGTTCTAATTTGCATTTCCCTAATGACATGTGACATGGTGCATGTTTCCATATGCTTATTTGCCATCTGTATATCTTAATTGGTGAGATGTCTTTTGATATCTCTGGTCCATTTTTTTTGTTGGAGTTGCTTTTTATTTTATTGTTGAATTTTAAGAGATCTTATGTATATTTTGGATGACAGCCCTTTATCAGATTTGTATTTCACAAATATTTTCTCCCAATCTATGTCTTGTCCTCTCATTCTCTTGACAGTATTACTCTCTTGCAAACTGGAAGTTTTAAATTTTAATGAAATGCAGCTTATTATTTTTTTCCTAAATTCTATCTTTGGTCTTGTGTCTGAAAAGTCATCATCAAACTGAAGGTCATCTCGATTTCCTATTTCCTTCTATGTTATCTAGGACATATGATTTTAATCTCAGACTTTTATTGGGAGAACTTGCTGTCTCTTTTTTAAAATTTCTACTTTCCAAGGCAGATTTTGTCACTATATTTTAGCTAATGGAAGAAAACCAAACAAAGCAAGGAAAAGTTCATATTCTCTCGACCATAAAAACTCTGAAAACAGGAAGTTTTTTCATAGCTCCTTTGGTGACAAAATCTGATCTTACCTGGGAGAAGCTGATTGTCTTTATCCTGTTTAGTCAGCATTCATACCTTTTATGTATTTGATCATGTAATACTTGGTATGTCCTTTGTTAATGTTCTAAAATATTTTTATGTGGAATTCTGTAGATTTGGACTATGTGATCTTCAGAGAGAGATACAAAGTTAGTGAGTTTCTGAGCAATAGTAAACAATGACAAAGGAAAGTTTCAGTGTTACTTTCACTGAAGAATCATCAGACCAGTATGCCCTTTGGTAGATCTAACCTACATTCCTTTTTTCCTTTCTTCCTCCCTCCCTCCCCTTCCCTCCCTCCCTTCCTTCTTTCCTTTCTTTCTCAAGTAGCTTTTGCTTTTGTATTGTAAATGATTGATTTAATAAGAAAGTGAGTAACTATCCACTTCAGACAACAAGATATTCTTTCTGGAATTAAATTGAAAGAATTGAATTGGTCTATACATATGCTAACTGAAATGCTATAGCAATTGTTAGGACTAATAACAATACAAGTATCAACAATGAAATTGGGGACAATTATTTCCTTGAGTTTAGTTTATTTGTGCTGCTGTAACAAAATATCTAAGACTGGATAATTTATAAAGTACAGAAATGTATTTGTTTTGGTTCAGGAGGCTTAGAAATCCAAGACCAAGGCATAGGCAGGTTTGGTGTCCGGTGAGGGTTACTCTCTGCTTCCAAGATGGTGCCTCGATACTGAATTTTCCAGAGGGGAGGAGAGCTGTGTTCTTACACGGTGGAAGACGGAAAGGCAAAGGCTTAAAGCTGGCCACATGAATCTTCTTTTATAAGGGCCTTAATCTCATTTATGAAAGCAGAGCACTCACAGCACAATTACCTCTTAAAGGCCCCATCTCTTAATCCTATTGCATTGACAACATCAAAAGTTTGGAGGAAACACTTTCAAACCATAACTGTTGTCTTGGAAAAGCTAATAGGAAAACTAATAACTTACATTAATCTTTGAAACAGTCAAACTTTTAGAGAAAATGTCAAAAGGACAGTACCGAGAGCTGAGCCATGAAAGAGAGAAAAGTTTCAATTAAGTAGACCATAATGGTCAGCTGTGTTCAAGAGCAGCCAGGTCTGGGATAGGCTAGAGTGGTTTTCTGCTGAAAGTGGTAGTATACTTTGAGCCACTTCCATTCTTCCATCTTGCTCCCATTGTAGTTTTTCTCTCAGCTGTGAAGTACTGCCCCAGGATTTTTTGCATTTTATTCATTCCCAGGGGTTTCCAAAGAGTGTACTGTTCCGTGGGTGTGTGTGTGTGTGTGTGTGTGTGTGTGTGTGTGTGTGTGTGTTGGAGTCTTACTCCATCACCCAGGCTGGAGTGCAGTGGCATGCTCTCGGCCACCCCAGCCGTTGACCTGCCTGCTGAGCTCCAGCGATCCGTCTGCCTCAGTCTTCCAAGTAGCTGGAACTATGAGCACAAGTTATCATGCCCAGCTAATTTTTGATTGATTGTAGAGACAAGGTCTTGCCATGTTGCCTGAGTTGGTCTTGAACACATGGGCTTCAGGCAATCCACTCGCCTCAGCCTCCCAAAGTGCTGGGATTACAGGCTGAACCACCAAGCCCAGCCAGGGTGTACTGTTCCTAAGTATACTTTAATTCTTCAAAAATTAATAGATTAAAGAAATATCAAAAGCATATAAAAAACCACTCAAATGTAGAGAGATCCTTCTTAATAAGCAGAACTAATTCTCCCTTATTAAATAGTTGCATTCCATTAACGAAGAAGGAACTTTAAAATATTATAATTCTTACTAAAAGGACAATTCATCTATCAAAAAGGATTATTTGAGATCAGAAAAGAAATTCTAGACGAAAAATATGATTATAGAACATTTTTTAAAACCATAATGAATAAGTGGATAGTTGACTAAATATTGCAGAAAATTAAACCAGCATTGAACAGAGAAATTATCCCGAATTTCGAAGAAATTAAGGCAGATGAAAATGATGAGCTAAAAGATGATAAAGGTGAAGAATAGATTCCGGAGAAATAATCCATTTATAATAGGATTCCTGAAAGCAAAATGAAACATATGAAAGAGTAATGCAAAAATAGTAGACTTCCCTGAACAAAGGAAACACTTAGACTTGTGCCAAATCCCTGACTGAGTGCCCAAGTAGAAATGATAAAAGGAGATATGCTCTTAGAGATATCCTGGTAACACATTTGAATTTCAAGGATTTAAAAAAAATCTGAGACTTTCTGGCAAAAAATGACTGAACACATGCCTTTAGTTTCACTTCCACTTGAAATCTCAGTAAAGTAAGAGTCAAAAAATGTTTAAAGACAATAATTGAAAATGACAAAGAAAAATAGTAAGAACGACAGTAACAACAAAAAGTGCGGGGAGCTGAGATGTAGATGGAAAAGTGTAACTGACACAGCTGACTGAGGAAAGCAGCATCTGAGCTGCCAGCAGGGAGAAGCCAAGAAGAACACAATCCCTGCCACAGAGCACTTGGACTCTCAGGAAGCAGTAGTTCCTGTACTTAGGGGGGTGGGGCTGGGGATGGAGGGGGGTAAGAGGGAGTGGTGTGGAGAAGAAGCTAAAGTAAAGATTGGTTAAAGTGTGTTGAGAATGTAAATGGCAGTATAAGCATTTACTATGCACTGTATAGCATTTACTTACACTACTATTTGCCTGTTTAGAGTTAGGCAAGTACATTTTTAAAATCAGCTAAAAAAAGTTGAAAGTGGTTGACTTTGCGGTGCAGGACATAGAGGATAGAATGGGAGAGGGATAGAATCATATTATTTTCTTTTAAGTTACAAGTCTTATAAAGTGATTCAGCTCTTCAAATTATCATTATGCAGAAGGAATAAAAAATAAAAGCCTAATTGAAAAATTCTGTAAATAATTAAGGAGAAGAAAATAAAATTTTTATTTTAAAAATAAAAATAATTAAGTTGGCAACAGTCTCTTGCTCTGCAATTCTAAATGTCAGAAGACAATGGGGGCAATGTGTATATCGTCCTGAAAGGAAATTATTATAATAAAAAATTTCTGAACCAAGACAAAAACTGTCAATATATAAAAGCAGGAAAAATGACACAGAAAGTAAAACAACCACGTGTCTTTATTAAGAAAAAAAAAAAAAAACCTCAAGCAATTTTCTATCTGCCTGAGAAATTAAGAAAAATGAAGCCCTTATGTATGGGAAAAGTGTAATAATGAAGAAATGGATGATAAAGGTTGTAGCATTTCAAAAATAAACACTAGCATCTTAATATTTGTAAAAAGTGAATAGAAAGCCTAATATTAATTTAAAAAGAAAGAATTCTAAAGGATGTAATATATTCAAAATTACATTTTCAGCATCTGAATTTAAAAGCTCATATTCAAACATTTGTTCTATAGTAAAGAAATAACAAGTAAAATTATGTATGCTTTAATGTTTAAACAAATAGTATTTAATTATGTGCCAGACCTTGTAGAAGATACTAGAAATCCAATCTCTCTCTCCCAGTTAGTAGGGTTTATGGGTGAGAATGGGGTAGGAGGTTCAACAGGTAATGTTTACATGGTTCATGTGATAGAGAAACTAAAGTTTGATATGATTTTAGTAAAAACTGTGTAATCCTCATTAAAATAAAATACAGTGAATATTTTCCTAATCAGTAGAAAATTAAAAAAAATAAGAGGCAAAACTTATAAAGCTATCTATGTACTGTATATAGGCAATGTCCTAAAATTAAGTTGATCTAGAGAAGTTCACAAGGGTAGAGATATATCGAGCAAATGGAAAAAAAAGGGCAGAAATGCCTTTACTACTATTAGAACTCAAATTAAAATTCATGAAACAACACATAAAGGAAGTAGAATGGTACTTAATATTGATTAGACAATGTAATCTTAAATGAGGTTATTATAATTACTAATGTTAACTTACTTAATAACATAGCATTCAAATATTTTAAAAAGCTATTATAATTATGAAGAGAAAGTGATGAAAGTACAATTGTATTGACAGATTTAAAGACACATCTCATTTTTTCATAGCACAAATACTCAGCAAGCAAATGAAGTCAAAATAAGTTGAATAAATTGCTTCAAATGATCTAAATGAAGAGTTGCATGTGCTACAAACAGAAAGCACATTACTTTCCAAAGTTCATGGTATTTTCACAAAAATATTTATATCCTACGCCATAAAAAAAAAAAACCTCAACAAATTTTCCACTTTTGAAACCACACAGCCTATTCTAACAATGCAGTGCAATCAAATTAGACATTAACATAAACCGTAAAGAGGAAAATCTTAAATTCACTTGAAAATGGAAAACAAAAATTCTCTCTCCAAAATAACTTATGTGTGAAAGAAGAAGTTAAAATTGAAATTACAAACTATTGTAAAAGTAATAATATTGCAGCAAAAAGTATAAAAATGTAGGGAGGGCAATAAAGAGAGAAGTAAATGGTTTTATATGCTGTTAAAAGGAGATGAAAGAAATCAAACAAGCTATGCATCCAACTTAAGGAGACAAAACAGATAAGTAGCAAATCAAGCCTTGGAAAAGCTGTAGATATATAAAATAAGAAATTAAATAAATAAGAGAGAAAACAGAGTTGGCAAACTCAACAGTTTTTTTTTTTTTCATTCAATAATATTGACATCCCTCTGGCAAAGCAAATCAGGGAAGAAAAGATAGAAATAAAAGAGTTTGACATTAGAAATGGGAGAGAGAGTAAAACTAGAGATATAAAAGAGTTATTTCTAAATAACTCATAATACCCTGTATTTCTCTATGGAAAATCACTTAAACATCAGTAAAAAGTTGACATGAGAAGACTTAAAAAACCGAATAGAGACTTTGGCTTTTGCTCTGACATAAAGAGCCCTGATGATGCCACACCCATTTTTATGAGAAAAAAAGATGAAGAAGTAGAAAATCAACAAGTTTTCTCAGATCCATCAGGGAATATAGTTGCAGGGGAAACTGCTGCCCCCAAATCTAGAGAGACAGATGAATCCAGAGAATCAAAGCTAAGATGAGTGTACCTGATGCAGAAGCTGCTAGAGTTAATAACTGGTAGGAACAATAAAATGGTAATGTTGACGAATTTCTTCAGGCTGAGTATGAACTAGTTAGAGAATGAGAAACTCCTGGTGGCCTCAAGCTCAGAGGTTCCAAAATGCTCCTGAGTTTTCCCTCAAGAAACTACACAAGATTCTCAGAATTCAAAGAATTTGGCTCTGGCACAGGAAGGGAAGAGTAACCATTGTGGAGCACCCAGCACATTCTCCACTACAAAGCCTCTTTTCCAGGGGGAAGGAATTTACCAGAGGCTTTCATCAAGCCTGGGGAAAGACATTTCTCCCTCTCCATGCACCTATAGCCTTCCTGTCTCGCATAAATGGGGGGAAGAAAACCTAAAACACAAATGAAGGTCACAGCTAAGAACATAAACTCACTAAAAAACTGAGATTTAATGGTAAGATTATAGAATGCTTTCCCTTCCACCAAACTTTATTACAACTTCAACAGGGATTCAGTATAATAACAATGGATTATAGCTCAAAGTGCTGTACAAAACAGACCCTATCAAGGAGGTATTCATAGGCAAACCCAAAAGCAATGGGAGAAACATAAACAAGGACACAAGAGGAATTTGAAGCCTGTAGCACCTACATTAAACACAGCCCAATTTCTAGCCAGATTAGCACACAAGCTTATATTAAGGCCTACTCATCTCAGCTTCTAAAACATAACATGCCTGATTTTCAGCAAAAAATTGCAAAAGTGAGCCAAAAAGCAAGAAGAAAGACAGTCTAAGAGACAACACAAGTATTGTCAGAACCAAATTCAGCTATGACACAGATGTTAGGAAATTTAAAATGTAAAATAACCATGATTAATGCATTAAGACTGTCTAGAAAGGGAAAAACTATAGTATTGGTCAAAAGGAGAGATAAAGGGGTAAGGTTGAATAGGAGACACAAAGGAGATATTTTAGGACAGTGAAACTATTCTTTTGAAACTATAATACCTAAAACTATGTATTTGTCAAGACCCATAGAACTTGATATCACTAAGGGTGAATCTTAATGTACTCACATAAAAAAAATCATTTAGGAGGTTTAAAATCCAAGATGGAATGCAGAATGTGATGAAACAATCTGTTTTAAAAATATATGAAATAGCCTCACTGAACGGAATAGAAATAAAAAGGCGCTGACCTAAGTAATTTTGGAAACGACTGGAGCCTATAAGACTAAGAACAAAATAGATTGTACATAGTATTATACACTAGTTGATAAGCTTGTTCCCACATCCATATGACCTGTTGATAACAGAAGGGATAAGTCATGTTACTATCATATGTATTCATGATATGATATGATCAAAATAGTACTTTACCTCTGGGATCTTTCTCCCCAAAACCTATGGCTCCAGTCTAATAAAAAAAATCTGACAAATCTTGAAGGAGGGACATTCTACAAAATGTCTGACCAGCACTCAAAACTGTCAAGGTCATGAAAAACAAGGAAAGTCTCAAATAATGTCACAGTCAAGAGGAGCCTAAGAAGATAGAATTACTTAATATATGGATGGGATTATGGAAGAGAAAAAAGACATCATTTCATTTGTGCCACTATAACAAAATACCATAGGCTGAGGAAATTATAAAGAACAGAAATTTATCTCTCACAGTTCTGGCGATTGAGAAGTCCAGTATCAACTTGCCAGTACCTTGATCTTGAACTACCAATAAATAAATTGTTGTTCTTTATATGTGACCCATTCTTGGTTTTTATGTTATAGCAGCAGGAAGAGACTAACACAAAGGAATGTTGAAGCTGTGCTCGGTGCCTCAGCCTGTAATCCTGTGCTTTGGGAGGCTGAGGTGAGTGGATTGCCTGAGCCCGCGGGTTCAAGACCCGCCCGGGCAACTTAGCGAGACCTCATCTCTACAACAAATCAAAAATTAGCCGGGCGTGGTAGCGCGCACCTGTAGTTCCAGCTACTTGGAAGGCTGAGCGGAAGGATCGCTGGAGCCCAGCAGGTCAAGGCTGCGGTGGCCGGGAGCGGCCACTGCACTCCAGTCTGGGCAACAGAGTGAGACTCCAACTCAAAAAAAAGAACAAAAAAAACAAAAGCATATTGAGATTGCCTTGCAGATGGGTGGCAAGTAAGAGCAAGTGACTCAGATCTGAGAAATAAGAATAATAAACATACACAGTAAATGTTCATTGTGAGTTTACTGTTTGACAGGCATTGTTATACTATACTCTTGTGTAAGTAATCTCTTACAAGGCTGTTCTAGGTAGTGCTTTGGGTCTGAATGTTTGTTTCCCACAAATTTATATATGTTGAAGCCCTAGTCTCTAATGTGATGGTATTTAGGGGCGGGGCCTTTGAGAGGCAATTAGGTTTAGATTAGGGTGTTAGGGTGGGACCCTCATGATGGGATTAGTGCCCTTATGAGGAGGAGGAAAGCAAGACATCTTTCTCTCCAGGCACATACACTGAGGGAAGGCCATGTGAGTTCACAGGGAGAAGGCAGTCACCTACAAGCTGGGAAGGGGGCCCTCACCAGAAACCAAACATGCTGGCACCCTGATATCAGACTTCCTGACCTCCAGAACTATGAGAAATAGATAGGCAATAACAGGTTAAGGATCCCATATCTGAAATGCTTGGGGCCAGAAGTGTTTTGGATTCTAGACTTTTCACATTTTGAAATATTTGAGTATACTTAATGAGATATCTTGGAGATGGAACCCATGTCTAAATATGAAATTCATATATGTTTTATATACACCTTATACACATAGCATGAAATTAATTTCATACAATATCTTAATGCTTTTGTGCACCCCTCACATGATGTCAGGTGTGGGATTTTCCATCTGTGGCATCATGTGGATGCTCAAAACGTTTCAGATTTTCAGATTAGGGATGTTTAACTTGTATTATTGCTCCCATTTTACAGATTTGAGAACCACATATAGTTGAAATAATTAGCCCAAAATAATGGTGATTAATAAGTAGCAGAGGCAGGTCTGAACCTACACTGTATGGCTTCAGAGTCCACAATTTAAACCACTTAAATCTCTTTCTCTCCTTTTTGTTGTTAAATTTTAAAAATAAGTTAAGAATGAAATGCAGTGTGAAGTAAATACCCAGTCATTAGAGTGGGAATTAGGGAAAGCTTAATGACCAACTGAGACTATTACAGACAATATTTACTCTAAAAAGAAAGTCATGATTTTACATTTTATTAGAACAATTTTAATGCAATTTTTTCAATAATTCCCCAGCTCCAAGAGGTTCCCCAAATTAAGACATATGTGTTAAAACAATCATTTAACCAAAATAACTCCTGTAAATATTATGGAGGAGAAAAAAATTAATGTTGTTTATTGTCTACTTAGAAAAAAACATGAGAATTATTTGGAGAACAATAAAACTAATAAAATATCCAGTTACCAAATTAACATAAAGTCTATAGTATTGAGTAATCTATCACAGAACTGAATATCACAGAACTGAATATCACACGTTCTCACTCATAAGTGAATCTTGAACAATTATCGTAATACTATGGGAGAAGGATTGTCAATAGTGGGAAAATGCTGGGAAGTAGGGGGACTGGCAGTAGAGGGATTCTGCCAAGGAAGGGGGTACACCCAACAAGGGTGCCTGCATAATGAACATTTGTATACCTAACCCTGAATCGTACCCCACTACTTTAAACTGTAGCTTCTCCATACAGTAGAAACAATTACTAAGAAATACATGAAGAAAAAATAATCACATTAACAATAGCAACAAAAGTATAAAGTAACAAGGGCTAATCTTAACAAGAAATATAACAGATCTATCATAAATATTACAGACTTAACTTGGGGACATAAAAGATGTTAATAAATCAGGAGACATTCCATGTTTCTAGATTAGAAGCTTCAATATTTTAAAATGTCATTTCTCCTCAAATTAATTTATAAATGTAATGCAATCCCAATTAAAATTTGATGAGATTTTTGTTTGGAACTTGACCAAATGATTCTAAAGTTCATTTAGAAGAATAATGGTGTTAGAATAGTCATGAAAAGACCAAGAAAAATGAGTAATGAGATTGACTTGCTCTACTTGAAATGAAATTATCACTGTGGTGTGGTACCAAAGTAGTCAGACAGATCCATAAAACTAAAAAGAAAATCTAGAAACTGAATTAAGTATGAATAATAATTTGATATATATTAATGGTGGCAGTTAAAATATCAGGACAAGAACCAACCATTTATTAAATGGATTATTTAACCAGATATGATTGGCAGCAAGTAATAGGCATCTGGAAAAAAAAAGTTATACAAAAATAAATTCTGAACGTTTCAAAGTTTTGACAAAAAAAGCCCCATAAAAATACCAGAATATATTAACAAGTATTTATGTAATCCCATGGTGGTGAAGGATTTAAATGTGGGAACTCAATTGCTTAAAGGAAAAGATTAATAATGTCTTTTACTACATACAATTTTATAACTTGCAAATAATAAAAACAAATGCTGATCCACTTATCCATCTAAATACCATAAACAACTTTAAAAGACAAATTGTAAAACTTATTTGCAAGAAATATTCAAGCAAAGACTTAATTTTTTTAGTCTTTTAAGGACTCATACAAATCAGGAAGATAAAAAGGATAGTCCAAAAGAAGTGATCTAAAGACAGAGTAGGTGTTGTATAGAAGAATATATACATATGGTTTTAGTATTTTAAAAAGTTATGAAGGAAACATAAGTAAAATATCCGCGAGATGACAGTTCTTGCCTATTAGGTTGAAAATGATGAAAAATATTGAAATAGTATCCAGTGTTGGCTAGGGTATAAGTAAAAAGGCATTTTTATATATGGGGGGAACCCCAAAATAATTAAATGTATTTATTCAAAAATTGTGTATTTCTTCTTACATGTTTAAACTCCAATCACCTTCAAAGTGCTCTCTGTTTGATTCAATACACCTATTGAGATGCTTTTTCCACTGCTCAAAAGTTTTTGAACTCATGAATTTTGATGACTTTTAGTGCTTCTACTGCTTTTTGTCACACCTCTTCCACATCAGCAAAATATCTCCCTTTGAGGACTTTTTCTCATCCAGGGAAACAAAGGAATTTGCTTGAGGTGAGATCCAGTGAATAGGGAGGATGGGGCACAGGAGTTATGCCATTTTTGGTCAAAAACCACTGAACACTCAGCACAGTGTGGGTAGTTGCATTGTCATGGTGGAAAAACCAGTCACCTGATTGCCACAACTTGGGACATTTCTTTCGCAAATTGTGACACAACCTTCTCAAAATTTTCAGATAAAAACTTTGGTTGATTCTTTGATCCAGAGGAACAAATTCCTAGTGTACTACAAGGGGCCCACCCTCAAAAGATAAATCTGTTTCTTTAGAGAGAGTCCCCCCTCATATTTTGGTGTAAATTCAAATTTGTACAATTAAGTTTCTGGAGAGTAGTTTGGCAATATAGTCTATGAAATTGAAAAGGTACATACCTTTAAATGCAGTAAGTCAATTTCTAGAATTTAATTTTAGGGAAATAACAGATCAAGAAACAGAAGAGGCAGGTCCAAAGATGCTCATTTTAGCATTAGTAGAATAGAAAAAATTAGAAAACTATATTAATGTTTAAAATTAAGATATTTATTAAATATGTTATGGTATCTTCATTCAATGAAATATTATGCAGGAGTTTTAAAAGATGACAAAAGATCTATATTCATTACATAATATGCCCACAAAACATGAAGTGAGAAAATTGCATTAAAAGCATTTTATATAGTATGATGCCATTCCTCTATACATGTATTTGTGTGTGTGTGCATGCGTGTGTGTGTATGTGTGTGTGTGTTGGTTGTGTGATTGTAAATATTAATTTTGGAGAGGATCTGCTTTAGGGAAAACTCCTTTAGACTGTGTTTTTCCCACCCATCAAGCAGCAGACAACCACTGGGCATTCTCTAATTCAATTCTTTTTTTTTTTTTTTTTTTGAGTTGGAGTCTCTGTCACCCAGACTGGAGTGCAGTGGCTGTTCCCGACCACCGCAATCTCGACCTGCTGGGCTCCGGCAATCCTTCCGCCTCAGCCTTCCAAGTAGCTGGAACTACAGGCGCGTGCTACCACACCCGGCTAATTTTTTTGATTTATGGTAGAGATGAGGTCTCGCCAAGTTGCCCAGGCGGGTCCCGA
>CAUYQG010144089.1:7500-58090 GCA_963574415.1 Tarsius wallacei | reverse complement strand
GAATTATTATGTGTCTGGGAGTTGATCTTCTCATTTGTTGTCTTGCAGAGGTTCTCTGAATCTCTTGTGTTTGAATTTTTTCATCACTGATGAGATGAGGGAAGTTTTCTTGAATGATTTCATGAAATGTTTGTTCCAGTGTGACCTCTGTTTCTCTATCTGCCTCAGGAAGGCCAATTACTCTGAGGTTCAGTCTCTTGAAATGATCATTCATCTCTTGAGGGTTTTATTCTGTCTTTTTGAGCTTCTTTTCTATGTTTTTGACAGTTTGGGTTAGTTCTGTGTTTTGGTCTTCGAGCTCTGAGACTCTTTCTTCTGCTTGGCTAATTCTGCTTTCCATGCTTATTAGTTTGTTATTTATTTCCATCACAGTATTCTTTACTGCTGTTATTTCTGACATCAACTCCTTCCTATTTTCCTCTTGTCTCTCCTCAATTTTTAAAATTCTATTAATGTCTTAATGTCTGGGTTTGTTGCATATGATCAGTCATTCTGGGAGCTCTTCATTGTTTGCTTTCTGAAGTCTGTTTTCTCAGTGTCTGACCTCCAGGGGTCTGTGTGAGACCTATATTCTTCTTTTGGTTTTTCTTCATTTGTGCAGTCCCCCCCCCCCCACTTTTTCCTTCCCTCCATGTCACCGTCTTCTTTAATTCTGTTATTCAGGGGTAGAGGGGTTGCTTTTACTTTTCTTTGTTCAATCTCCTATTCTTCTTTATGTATGCCCTCTTACTTTGTGCAATTCTAGAGTTGCACTCTAGGTTGGGGTGGTCCTTTTTGCAGTTTTGAGATTTACTTAAGGGGGGAGCTGTGATTCAAAATCTGTCTGTAGGTCCTGGTATCTGCCGACAGATGTATGTATAGTCTGAAACCCATTTCCCACTGCCTTGGAATCTGTTCTATGCAGTGGGGTTGTAGGTTTACTCCCTGAAATAAAATGAGGTTAACAGAGGGAAGAGAATGGAGCAGACAGTGGGGGGAAGAGGGGGGTGGAGAGAGAGAGGAGTTAGGGGGGAAACAGATGAGTGTACCAACAAATGGAGAGAGAGATCTAAACTGAAACAGATAAAAACAATAGACCACAGCTACAGACTACCCAACTCTCATACCAAAAAAAAAACTAAAACTTACAATGATGCTAACATACAAGCTAACCAACCACCTTGTTGGTTTGCTGTTCCTCTATACAAAGATATGGTTTACAGAGAGGAGAAAAGAGAAGAAAAGGAAAAGAAAAGAAAAAAAAAGGAACAAAACAGTAGGAATAGAATCAAGTCATTAAACTAACAGAACCAATCAAGCACACTCTGATACTTTTCGTTTAAGTCCAATGTCCTTTCAGCTCTGATTTCTAGCTGTCTTCTCAGGCTGGTAAATTTGCTCACAGTTAGGGTAAGTTGCCCCTGGCCTGCTGTGAAGGACAGTTCAGATCACCACTCAGTTCCCCACTGCCCAATTCATCATTCAAATCTGGCCTATGTCTGTTTTTCAAACTTTTTATTCCCGTTTTGGGGTTGTTACCTTGAATCGCCAGCAGGTGGTGCTATCTCAGCCGCTTGCCCCAGAGGGGATGGAGCCGGACGACAGCCAGGACAGAGGCTGGAGATGACAGCCTGCCTCAGGGCACACGGGAGGAGACCCACAGCCTGGCAGGACATCACGGTGGCCGTAGAGGAGGCAGCGATCTCAGCAGATCTTGCTTGCAGGGGCTTCAGGGTCTGAAGTTGTGGATTGCCTCAGGCACGGGTGGTGCGAAGTGTAATGGCCGCCCTGGAGGCGGTAGCATCGTTGGCGACTGCTGTGTCTGTGTCTCTGGCAGCAGACACAGGCTATCCAGACTGCTGTGATGGTTCAGCAGTGGCAACGGCCAAGCTCTGTGTGAACAGCAGGCTGCCATTGATGGGATTCGCAGCCCCCAGGGAGAAAGCCAGAGACCTTCTGCATTCTCCTTTGCAGAGGGTCTCATAGACCAGGCTGCGCCATCGCCATCTTGCCCCAGAATCCGTCTTTACACATTTTAAAGCAATGTTGCAATGTTGCAAAATGCATACTTGCTTTATGACATATCTTACTAGTGAATTGTATTATAGTTGAAAAATATCTTAATTTGTCCCTTTTAAATATTTTCCATCTAAAATTATATTTTATATGATAATACTGTACAAACTTAATTTTTACCAGTATATTTTGTAAATAAATTAAACATAAGATCTTGAAGCCAGACTACCTTGGTTCAAAACCTGGCTCTGCTACTTACTATTTGTGTGAGTTAGAGCAAGGTCACTAGCTTCTCTGTGCCTCAATTATCTTGTCAGTAAAATGAAAATAGCAATGTCTCCTTCCTGGAATTGCTGTTAGGACTGGTATTGTATCTGGCGTGTGGTTAGTACTGTATGAGTATTTATATGGCTTATTTATTTTTTACTATATGTCCTGTGTCTTTTGTAAGCAATTAAAAAAAAGGCAGGATTTATTTGTCTTGATTTTATTAATTTCAAAATTGTAGTAAATTAGAAATTTATTATGGCTACTAATATTTTTGTATTCATTCTTATTTTCTTTTCTCAGTCGTTATCTACTGTGCTTTGTTTTTTTTTTCCTTTTACTATCTTTTGTTGGATATATGAATTTTATTTTATTCCATTCTTCATCTATACTAATTTCAAAGTTGTTTTGTTTCTATTCTTTCAAGAATTTATATTATTATACACGTACTTAAATTAATATTTTTCTAAGAAAATGTATTTTAATCAAAAGCTTTATACTTCCCCCTCTAGTCTTCACCTCACCTCCCATGTTGATGAAATTATATTCTTTGTCCTAGAAGTTAAGAAGAAATTCTTTCTTTAAACAAGTAATGCTTGATTAAGTCTATAAAGTTCACTAATCGATTTTTATTATCACTTTCTGTATACAACTCTATCCACTTAGAAACATTTTTCTGTTTATTAGAGTATGCTACTCTCAACTTTTCAAATGAAACTCCCTAAAAAGCACTTCAACCCAATTCCATCTCTGTTAAAATTTCCAGGTCCTTCTCACAATTTCTTTTGCCCTGAATTTCTCCTTCTGAATGTGAATATGTATTCATTCAAAAAAATTTTTTTCATTTAACAGAGGACAACTGTTTTATGTTTTCCCTGATCCATTTTGAAATAGTAATTATACCTAAGACTATTAAAGAGCATATGGTAACAAATGATGAAGAATTTGAAGACTACTTATCAGTGGTGGGGAAACATTAATTATAAATATTTTTCTTTTAGTTCATGAGTTAACAAATCTATTTCAAAAATTTCACTATTTTTTTCTGAATGCTAATAGATTAGCAGCACAAAATACCTAATTTTATCATTCTTTAAGAATTAACCAAGTCAAAGAAATGACCATAGTCAAATTTTAGCACGTACCTTAATATTCATTTATTTTTCTTATCATGAGTAATCTAGGAAAATGTGAAACCACTTAGGAACAAAAGAAACATTGACTATGATACATTTCAGTGCCAATGAAGCAATGTGTATAGAAAATATTTCTCATCCAATCTCCTTGTATTTTTCTCATTTGATAGAAGTGCACCATAGCCAGGATCATTTCTCTCATGTGTAAATCCTATTGTACCAAAGGTCTCTTTCATTCTCATGTGCACTCTGAATTTATTTCACATCACTCACCCTAATAATTAACTTTATAGTTCCAACTTATTTTTCCAGCTGATATTCAAAGAAATTGGTCTGAATGTTTCTCTTGAACTTGTCCACACATTCTTGTATTTATGCCTTAGCTAACACATTTTAAAAATCCAGTCATGATGTTTTTCCAACATTTGTGATGGTTCAAATCGTACATATAGTTTAAACTCTCATTATAAGAAGACATACTTTGTTAAGCTTTTTGTATTTTCTCAACACTTCATAAATTCCCTGGTTTGTCAATTTCAAGAGGATTTTTTTTCGATGGCATTTATTCATCTCCATCTAATAATATAATTTTGTGCAATTATATTTTCTACATCTCTCACCCATATATACCAGCACTATATACATGTTAGGAGCCTATAGAAAGTTTAGCTCAGCTTCAGCAGTCCCTGAGGACTAATATATATATCTCAGTACAATTATGAATCGCTCTTAATTGGATCATATGTCTTATTTGTACATCACTTTACATATCTACATATTTAACTGCTAGATCAGATAGATATAGGTATAGATGGGTCATTACTTCTTTTGATTTTAACTAAAGAAACTGGTTTTTTTGCAGTTTTAACCTGTACTAATGTACCTTTAGCCAAATTTCTTACAGATACCTCTATTGGGATTTGAATTACCATATTATAAGTAACGACCTCAGCATCAACCCTCTGAAATTAACTCCTAAGTTAAAAATGCATAATGGATGCAGTGCATCAGAGGAATCTCAATGCAAGAATATATCTTTGGTGAAGGTGTTGGGAGGGAGGTCCCGCAGAAATGTTTTAATTTGTTGATGAGTGCTAAATACAATTTGTAATCTCTGAACATTTGGCAAAACTCATTTATTTTGTTGATCAGCTATTTCAATGAGTGTTTAGGGAAAATAAAGTCTCAGTTCTGTTCCAAAGTTGTGTTCAAATGTGGACTTGATTTGTCAAGATGAACCTAAACTAAACTTTCAGTCCTTCCCTTCTTGCTGTTTGTGATGCCTCAGGCCCCCTACGGGTGAAGCAGATATGACAGTAACTAATCTATATCCGGGCAGAACTACAAAAAAGGAGAATGGCATATCCAGAAGAAATTTAGAGACTAATCTTATTTTCTAAGCTTTTTTTGTCATTTCCAAAATAGGAATTTAAAATACAAATACTATGAAAAGTATTTATGAGAGCAGACCCCCTCCCCCCACAAAAAAGTGGAATTATCTTTTGGAGGACAGACCCCTTGTAGACAGGCTCGTACCACTAGCTGAGTGTTCTAGAAACCCATCAGATTCAATGTACCAGCTATTATTGTGAGAGGCTGTATTCAGCTTCCATGAATTTTTTGTGGCAAACAGGTGACTGATTCCTCCACCATGATAATACACCTGTCCACACTGCGCTAAGTATTCAGCAGTTTATGACCAAAATCAGCATGCCTCCCATGCTCCACCCTCCCTATTCACCCAATCTAGCCCCTAGTAACTTTGATTTGTTTCCCAAGATGAAAAAATCTTTAGACGGAAACATTAGGCTGATGTGGAAGAGATGAAACAAAAAACAGCAGAAGCAGTAAAAAGCATCAACATTGATGAGTTCAAAAACTGTTTTGAGAAATGGAAAAAGTGTCTCAACATGTATTACATCAAATGGAGAGTATATTGAAGTTGGCTAAAGTTTAACCATGTACACAGTTTTTAACAAACAAATTCTGTTTTTTTAGGGGATCCTCCCTCATATTATGAAATTTCAAGAGAAAAAAAAGGAAGCAAAATTTCCATCAAATAACCCATGTTACTTTTTCTTAATGCTGTGAGAAATAAATCTTAATCAGAAATAATTGTACAACTTAGATTTCTTTAGATCTTACAATATGAGTCTCATTTTTAATAGCGCTAACCTTTACCTGCCACTGTAGGCATCTAATCCTCTTCTAAATTTTACTCAGTTATTTCTGGAAGTCCTTCAGGATAGATCACATGTGTTCTTAAACAGGTCTTTCCAAAAATGTGGTATCAATTTTGCCCTGTCCTATGATCTCTTGTTGATACCTCCTCCTTTGAAGCCTCTTAAGAGCACCTTCACTCCTACTGTGTTCATTGACCTGAAGGACAGAGCTACACATCAGTCCTGAGGATACTGTCTCTCAAGTTCACAAATCCAAAATCTTTTGAAGTGCCACCTACTACAGCAGAACTCAAAGCCATGAAGCAACACCGTATTCCAAAAGAGGTGTGGAACATCTTCTTTTCTTTTTTTTTTTCCAACTTGTTTCATTAACAATAAGAAGTACTGTTTATTAGCTGAACTAGCAGAACTAATAATAAATACTGTAGACTTTAATACATTTCATAGCAGAAAGTCTGGCTCATCCTATCCTTTGGCTCCTCTTTAGAGAGTAGACAGTGTCTCCTCTTTTGGTCACAAAATAACCATGGGTGTCACATTAGTAAATGACAACATCTGTCAGAAATAATTATGTACTTTGAAATGTGCAAAAGGGAGTACTTTATGTCCTGCCTAGTACACTCTTTTAGCTTTCATTGTCTTTGAGCTATTTTAGAATTCTGTATATCATAAACAACTGAAAATAATGCAAATGATTTTTTGTCCATAGACATACATGAATTGTATCCAGTGAAATGCAATTGATCATTGCCTTTTGTATATAATGGTTTTGCAACAATTTATAAATTTATTTCAACACTGCTGATGTGTACTTCCTAAATTATTTATTGAATCAATTGTAACATTGTATTTGTTTCCTCACTAATTAATGACTTAATCTTTGACATTTGTGTTATTTTTGTATTCATGACAGTCATGATTTTACCTTTTTATTTTTATTTGTGTTGTAAAACATCTCAAAAAAGAAGTCTAGCTATTCTTCAAATGCATTTCTCTCTCTCTTTTAAAACAATGTTGTTAGTATCATATTGACAAATACCATATTTTCATTTCCATTGGTCAGTATCTACTCTAAATTTTTTAGATGCAACAAATTTTCCTCTAGCTTTTTTAAAGGTTTTTTAAAAAAATAATTTAGTCGATACATAAAATTTGTACATATTTATGGGGTACATGTGATATTTTGATACAAACATACAATGTGTTATGATCAAATTTGGGTATTTAGGATATCCATCATCTCAAGCACGTCTTTGTGTTGGGAACATTTCAAATCTTCTCTTCTAGTTATTTTGAAATATACAATAAAGTATTGCTAACTATAGTCACCCTATTGTGATATTGAACACTAGATCTTATTTCTTCTAAGTGGTTGTTTTTGTGTATTTTTTGTTTGTTTTTTAAAGACAAGCTATCACTCTGTCACCCAGACTGGAGTGCAGTAACACAATCAGAGCAAATATAGCTCACTGCAGTCTCAGACTCCTGGACTTAAGTGATCCTCCTACCTCAACCTTTCAATGCAAAAATGGACAAATGTGATTACATCAAGCTAAAAAGTTCCTACACAGCAAAGAAAACAATCAACAAAGTGAAGAGACAAACTCTAGAATGGGAGATAATATTTGCAAACTGTTTTGCTCAACAAGGGATTAACAACCAGAATGTATAAGAAACTCAACAGCAAAAACAAACAAAATTTCATTTGGGCAAAATGCATGAACAGACATTTCTCTTTGTATAAAGCAATGTTGGTCAGAACTGGCTCACATGGCCATCTCTAAGAGAGAGTGAAAAATATTTGTCATTTTCAAACTCTATAACTTGAGGCTAGAAAACAAGATGGTGGATGAGTGTGGATGTGTGTGGCTTGTGCTTGCCCAGCACATAGAGTTCTTCAGACTAGCTCCCTGAGCTTCTGTCTGGGACCCTTTTCTCCAGAAAGAGCAGACTAAGTCTTTGGTGCCTAATGTCTTAAGAAAAAATATCTTAGATAGAACTTGTGCTGTTCTCTAAATACTCTTCCCTCTTAGATATGTGTACATTCACTTTGTTTTTTCCCAAATCCCCCCAACCTCATAAACAGACTTTTGGTAAGTTTGCCATCTTATTTCATTTTGCATGTTTGGTTTTGCCTGAAAAGTTGTGATGAATACAGCTTGAGCTCAAGGTTAGAGTACTGATAACCTAGCGATAAAAAGAAAATTATCTTCTACCTGGAGGTAGCTCATTTATGTGCTGGGACTAGTAGCTAGGAGAAAATAAAAACCTGGAGCTTGCTTCCAACACTAATAGAATAATAATGACTAACACAAAAAGAAACACTCTGAGAAAAAGAATGAAGGTATCTGTTTTATAGTACCAAAATTGCCCATCCAAAATCTAACCTCAGTTTTGTCATCTGTAAAGTAAGTGTTGAGTTAGATAAAACCTGTGAACCTACAGTCCAACATGACATGATTTTATAAAATTTAATTCTTTCCTGGATCATGATACCTTTAAAATAGAGGAATAAACCTGGTCATCAAACTAAACAAGAGGTGTACAGAAGCTGCCAATTGAACATTTATTATATTTTTCTCAACAAATGTTCCCTAATCTACCCGAACTAAAAGTATGATATATAAAGGCATCACAGAAAGAATATCAGGAAGGTCTTTGTCTCTAATTAACTATATGGCATCAGTAAGTGACTTACCTTGTCTGAGCCTGAAGTCCAGAGAGTTAGACTTAATGCTTAAGGTCTCTTCTTGCTCTAAAATATTGTCATATAGGATGTGCTTCTTTCTAACTCTCATGTCTCCACTGAACTCTCAACAGGCACCTAACATTCAAAATAGCTCTACTCTCTACTGCAATTTAAAGAGGTAAACAAAGTTTATGATGATAAAACCAAAGCATAAGAAGATCAAAAAGCACTCATTGCAGTTTACTGTATTTGCCTTGGTCAGGGAAGTTCATCCTTGAAGATTTATATAATAGATCACAAAACCCTAAATAAGCAGCTTACTGTTTCTTGTATATTAGCTCAAGCAATTGCAATATTTTTTTTAACAATTGAATTTATTAATTGTATTGGAATTGGAGTTATATATAATAGTTTTATATAGAGAAATATACATTCTAGTTGTAAATATCCCTTAAGTTCACTTAAGATCACAAGGAATATTCATTTGTGTGCAGACTAAATTGCTTCTCTTATGTCAAGAAGTAGTAATGATAATATTATTAATAATAATATCACATAGCTATAATGTTGATAGAGTAAAGCAAGAACCCAAAGAAGACACACAGTATGATTCCATTTACATAATGTTCAAAAACAGGCAAAAAGAATCTCTAGTGTTGGAAGACAGGATAGTGGGGAGGTGGTAATAACTAAGAGGATGCATCTGTGATGCTGGTGATATTTTACTTTTTATCTGGATGCTGAATATACAAGAAGGTTTATTTCATGAAAATGCATCAAGCTGTATGCCTATGATTTGTGCATTTTTTCTGGGTACTTATTATACTTCAATAAAGATACTGTGAGTGGGTAGATAATTATATTGGTCCATTTCTTAAGATTCATAGAGTGAGTAAGACTGCTCCCATTTATCATGTAGGTTATCATTTAGTCATAAGTGATTTAATCACAAATGATTTAATTATCATCTATTATTAGTCCAGAAGGATAAGATAATTAATATTTTCTAATATATTTTTAAAATACTGGGATATGTTACATAAAAATAATTAAAATGATTGAGTGGTGGGATTAAAGATATTCATTTTCTTCTTTATAATTTCTACATTTTCTACCTCAGATATTCATTAATTCTATATTCATTACTAAAATTTAATTTTCTATAAAAGAAAATACATTAACAAAGAATAATTGTGAGAGATTTTCTTTTGTTAGAAAGTCTTCACATATGGTGGACAGATGGTAAGAAACTGCTGAGACCAATTTATTTCTCAAGGTGAAAATTACATATTGTTGATGCTGCCTTTTTGTAGCTACAGAATTTTAATGGAAAATGTGGCACCAAAAATATAAGAAAAACAGTGTAGTTTTTCGGTGATCACTATTTTTGCTCAACTTCAGTGGGTCACACAAAGAGCCTTTATAGATTTATGAAAACTATTTATCACTCTGTTGGACTTGGTGAATAATCTACAATTTATTTGGTATAATTGGCACAATTTATTCATTTAGATGGCACCTAATAAGCCTTTGTTTTTATGTGCAGTAATCTCTTACTAAAGAATTAAAGATGCCTTATTCTCATATCTGTTTAGAGGAGTCCTGGATGCTAACAGTACTTAGAATTATGTCAGGCCACTTGTATTTGATAATAAACATTTTGCTGTGTGACCTTTTAAATATCTAAATGTAGATAGCGTATGCATATTATTAATAAAAAAATGGCTATGGATTATCAGTGTAAGCCTTTGGCATTCTTTCTCATTTCCCTCTTCCGTCCAACTTTTCTCTTTATTCTATTCCTTTTATTCCCCCTAAGCTCTGCATGTTGCTTGTAGATTACATGTCCTTGATAAATCAGCCCCTTGGTCAGCATGGGCAAGAGTCAAGGGTAGTAACCAAAGTTATTCTGGGAAAACTTTGTGCTGAAACAAACCACAAATAAGAGTACTAATTAGAATAATTACGGCCATTATGATTTTAATGTAGCAGCATGCTATTGCATTTGTGCTGGTATCCAGAGCTGTCACATTTGCACACAGCATAATTACATAAATTAAGATTTAGAACTCTTACTATGCAAAATGGGCCAGTTCTTTAAACCCAGGAAATACGCACATCTGTAAACATTCAAAATATTGTGATGTCACAAAAATCTGACTAATACACAAAGTGTAAGAAGGTATCCAAGGAAAGAAGAGTGAAATTTCATTTAAAAAATAGAAGTTCACTTAAGAGCCCAAAAAAGTATTTATTTGTGTACAGACTAAATTGCTTCTCTTATGTCAAAAAATAGTGATAATGCTAATAATAATAATAATAATAATATAAGCAGGCACTTTTCTGATTATTTGCAGATACCAAATTATTTAGTCCCTTTCATTGGGATTAGTTACTACCCTTGACTCTTGTTCACATTGACCAAGGGGCTGGTTTATCACAGACATGTAATCTACCAGCAACATGCAGTGTTTAGGGGAATAAAAGGAATAAAATAAAGAGAAAAGTTGGATAAAATATGGAAACTGTATGCATTCATGTGTGTTATTACCCTTCTTTTTCAGGTGAAAATACTAAAATAAGCATAGATTCAGTAATTTGCCCAAGGCCCCACAAAGTGAACAGTGGAGAGCTAGGATTTGAACTCAGGCAGTCTGGATCCTGAGCTGTGCTGTTAGCTATGAGGCAACAAGTCATAAATGAACAGTCTTATATTTGTACTATGAATCTATTTATGCTTTGTAGGAAGAGTTAATGTTAGTTTGCCAGTAGAAACACCTTCTTCACAGGTTGAAGGTCACAAAATACAACCTAGGTGGAAGCAAGAGCTGTCTGAAGAGCTAAGGGATTCAAGTGGTGAGTGGATAAGGTCATGAAGCTGCCCAATGCTATGCTTCTTGGTGGAATATTCTGTCGCAACAGTTTGAGTTGCAAAATTTTGGCTCAACCCTTCTTTCCTGGTTGATGCAAGGTATCTGAGTAGGTACTTGTTCTGAGCCTTGACTGACTTCTGGTTATTTAGAACATGACTATGGAATGGTTTCAAAAAAAAAAAGAGAGAGAGAGAAGAAAATGGCGTCTGTGGATAACTGTGAAAATACTTTAGGATGATGTTTCTCCAAACTTAATATGTCTATGAACCACCTGGGCATCTTTTTAACATGCAGAGATTCTGATTTGGTAAGTGTGGCAGATTGTAAACATGGCCATCTTTACTTACATCTTTCTCCAACTTCCCCTAAGCCCATTTGCAATGGGACTTTGTATCTCCTTCCAACAAGAAATACATGCTATTTGCCTTCTACTTGAATCTGAACTGGGCTGTGGCTTGCTTCAACCAATAGAATATGAAGGAAGTTGTATTATGCCACATCTAAGCCATTTCCTTTCTTGGAATCTTACATCTACCACCGAGCAGGAACAATCTAGCTAGCTGGAGAATGAGAGGCCATGTGGAGGAGAACTCAGGTGCCCCTGATGATCAACATCTAGAAGCAGCACTGTTTGGCTCACCTTCAGGTTACTGTAGTAGACGTAAGGGAACACAGCCAAGACCAGAAGAAACTCCAGCTAACCTAGATACTTATAAACAATTCCAAATGAGTTTTGTTTTAAGCTACTGTGTTTTGTGGTAACTTGTTACACAGAACAGTTAACTGATATAGTAGGTCTAGAAGAGGACCTGATAGTCTACATTTCTAACAAGATCCAAGGTGATGCTCACACTGATGATTTGTGAATCACACTAAGTAGCAAGGCTCCAGGACAGGGGATGGAGAACTATACAGCCCACTCACCAAATCCAGCCTATATCCTGTTTTTGTATGGCCAGTGATCCAAGAGTTGCTTTTATATTCTCAAAAGATGAGGAAGGGGAGGAGAAGGAGAAGAAGGAGGAGGCAGAAAAGGAAGAGGAGGAAAGTGGACAGAAGACGAGGAGGAGAAAGTCATAGACTATGTAGCCTGCAAATCCTAAAATATTTACTAATATTCACTATTTGGCATTTTAGAGAAAAAGTTTACCCAACTCTATTCTTGGATATACTAAGAACCCTCGACCATACAATATATGAACAGACTTTTAACCTTTAGATAGTCTCTGGGTTGTGCATTCAGCTTTATATGTCCTAGATATATAGATGCTCAACACATGTTTGAAAAGTTGATGAATAAAAGAATGAATGAATGAATGAATGAATGCACCAGTTTTCCTGGACTGGCATTACAGGCAGCTATTCTTATCATCATACTCCCCTAACGACAAGAAAATGTAACAAATCTCTATCTAGAATGTTTGTGACAAAGCTTTTCCTTCAATGACACCTCCATGGGAATGCTCCAACCTCCCTTTATGTTCCACAATACAGGAATCGAGAAGAACTTTGCTTAAATGGCCAGGTGTTTGCTAAATTGGTTCTCCCGATAGATTTTAATCCTTCCTTGAAATTCTCTTGGCAGTCTCACTCTCCTACTATCAGAGTAGTAGAGAGTGGCTAAGATGTTAAGAGTAAGATCAGAGGTGAAGTCCAGGTCTGAAATCAAGTCAGAAGTGAGGTGGAGGGAGGGTGACATTACTGTAAGAATTAGTAAAGGCAATGAGGCATAAGTGCATGTGCGTACACACCCACAGAGACACACACTCTGCAGGAATTTCTGTTATCACAAACTCATGGTTTACATAAGTCTATGTGAGGTATACAAATCTAAATTCAGTATTGATAACAGCTTTAAATCCTGTCCTTTCCATTTCTTCTGTGTAATTGCAGCAAATAAAAACCAAGCAATTGTGCAGACGTGTTAGGTCTGGGAGCCTGCAACTCTGACTTGAAGTTCAGGGAATATTCCTGTAAAAACTAGGAGACTAAAATTATCACTGAAGAAGGCGAGGAGGATGTTTTGGAAAAGGATCTCTCTATGCTCAAGTGTTCTCAACTACAAAAGGAAATCATCGCAGCTCCTACCTCATAGTCTTGAATGAAATTTAAATTTGTTTCTCTTCTTGGAAGAGCTTCTGACTCAGAACATGTTCAGTAATCTCCAGCTGCTGTTGCTGCATCACCGCTTGCTCCTCCTCTCCTCTTTCTCCTGTGGCAGGCCCTGTGAGTATGCATTGAATTCTGCCTGAGCCCTGAGAAAGTGCATTTTTAGTAGTATTAATGGTCATTACTTTGGCCATAGAAAAATCCCTAATTACAAACTAGTGTGAATCCTGGCTGTCCTGAGTGTTGTCAGCCATAAGATTGTGCACAAGACTGCAGCTTCATGTCTTTCTTGAGCTGTTTAGTGAATATTCAGCTGTTGAGTGTGTAGCAACTGTCCCCTCCAGCCCGCAGCTTTCCTCATTAACAAACAGATGCATCAAAATGCTAGAGGAAATTGTAGCTAAATTCTCCTGTTTAATTGGCTCAGCTGATTTGTGACTCTGTAATATCCCTGCATTTGAGAAAAGTAGGGAAGCTCTAGTAGTTCTTTCTGTGGAAAAATATTACCTTGTTCAGGAAAAGTACTCAGTGTGACATTCATTAGTAGCATGTGTGTCTGGGGAGTAGGAAGGAGGAAAACTGGTTGGAGGAAGGACGAGCTAGTTGCCATAGAAACAAACATAACAACTTGACCAGCTGATTTGGCTCTATGATTTTAAGGAATTTCATTCTTAACCAGGCTCCAAAATTCCCTGGGAGGGAAGTCTAGAACTAATTTATGTACATTATGGGCTTTTCTATTTCCCCAAAGATCAAAGCTAGCTGAACAGAGAAGAAGTAAAGATTAAGCATTTGGTGAAGCACTGGGGGTAAAGTATGAATCTATTGTTCCATTGGGAGCAATAATTTCTTATTGTATAAAAAGCTAGCATGAAAAATGCAGTGAAATACTGGACTCTGAAACTCCAAACCTCTGCCTGCTTCTTCACACTCCCCTGCTGGTTACCTGTACTCCACTTTTCTCCAAACATTGCAGAGAGTTAATGAGTATCACAGCCCTCAATGGCACATACACACACACACACACAAACACACACACCCACACACACACACACACACACAGGTATATTTATAAAAACACAATAAGTATCCTCTGCAATTTACTTCTTTTATTCAACAATGAATTAGGAATATCAATTTCGGTCCAAGAAAAAAGTTCTTCTGTGCTTTCTTCCAATATTGTCAGTGTCCCATATTGTATTGAAAATTAGTTTTCTTGAAAATTTTACAATGATTGTAAGCACGTTGAAAAATAACTGCAAAAAGTAATGAAAGGTGTAAAGTGAAAAGTAAATACATTCTTTTATTCCACCTACTCTTAATTCTACTCTCTAAAAGATATTAATGGCAATAATTTCTCTTTTAACTATTTTTGGTAGAGGTATATACACACATGTGCATGTTTACACTTTTGCTATCTGATTTACCGATTTTGGTTAGTTCTATGAGTTTATGTTTTTTTTAAATATGCAATCTATTCAGTAAGTATAATAATACTCATATCTGTAAAAATAAATACATACTATTAATCAAGTGATTTGACTGAACAGAAAATTATATGTAATCCTTTGCCATTAAATTTTACCATTTATTCAGAGTAAAGCCTTTCAAGAGCTGAAGGTCAAATGGAACCTCTTTGAATTTCTGCCGAAGTCTCTTCATTTGTACAGAAAGAGGCAGGATAGAAGAGTGATTTCCTAGCTCTGACACTTACCAGCTCAGAGAACTTGGAGTTTCCTAAGCTCAGGACCTTAAATGAGGATAATAGCAATACCTATCTTGTGAATTTATTTTGAAGTTAAGTAAATCTGTATATGCAAAGCACTTAGTTGTAGTCAGTGTTTGCTTTCATGAGTAATCACTGCTTCTAGTATTCTATGTCATCTTATTTCATGAATTCCTTGGACTTTTAATTTGCTTCCAATAATTTTGCTCTTATAAAAAAACATTTTTGAGAAATTTGCTTTTAGAGTTGATTTATATTTTTCTAGGCAAATAATTCTAGAAAAAAAAATTTTTTTCTAAAACTTTGAACACTTTGCTCTGTTTTATTTTCTAACATTGACTGCTCTGATTAAAAGTCTCATGCAGTATGATTACCTTTCTTTTATAGTAACTTTCCTTTAAATAATTTTTTTCTCCTAGAGTATTGGTTTTTTCAAATAATTTTAATTGTGAATGTTTATACTTTTAATCAGTTTTGTGATACGGATTTATAAGCAAATCAGGGAATATTTTATTTCCGTTTTGGCAAGCTTTATACTAGATTGTGAAAATCTGGAGAAGAGATTTTACATATGTATTGACTATTCAGAACATTCCATAGTATTGTATTAATAGGTTGGAGCTTTTTTGCTAAAACAATTGTAAAATTATAGCATTTATTGAAAATGCATTATAATACAAGTATGCTACACTTATAAATTTTCTTAATCACTTTTACTTAGTCCTACATAATTAGTTCCTCTTGGCCAGGTCTTGAATCAAATTTCTCATTTTATAAAGTTATCTGTTTCATAGTATCTTGGAAAACCTGGTTCTGTCTCTAGGTAGAGTCTCAGAAGTGTCTACACAGAGTGATTCTATCTGCTTCTACTGGGCATCCCAAACCCATGAGTCTATTTCATGCAGTATCATTAGTCAGAAGAACCTGGTACAATCTTTGCGGAAGATATGATTCTTCGGATATTGCTTCCAAGAGAATCAATGTCTGACATGTAACTTGTAGTAAGGACGTTAGGGCAAGTGAAAAGAAAAAGCTGGAACCAATGTAGATGATAAGACTGAGCAATTATGGCTTGTTTATTATGGAAAACAATATGAAAATAAAGAAAATTCCAACAAAATGGAAAAAAAAGGCAAATACAAATTTACATCCTCTCAAATGTGATATAATTATTTCAAGGTTATATACTACAATGTTTGTCCTGAAAATAAAAACATCACGTATGACTTTGGTGCATCTCCAGGTCAGTCCAATCCATTCTGAGGTCCTATCACAGTAGTAGTTGTAGAGCACGACAGTAGTTCCGACAAAGACATTTTCCCATACAATCATAATAAAATCATTACAATTAGGAAATTACCATTTATATAGTACATTACTGTTATCTAGTCCTCAGAACTGACTCAATTTTCGCCAAAATAAGGATCAAGTTTAAAACCATGCATTTGTGCTATCACTGAAGATATTAACTTTTTTTACTTGGTTAAGATATTTTTTGACAGATTCCTCCACTACATTTTGTAAATAATAAACATTTTGGAAGTAGGTACTTTGAAAATCTACATTGTCCTCTTCAAAAAATAGAAATGTATTCATTTTTTCCATATTTCATGAATGTACAGTTTTTTTTACTTTAGTTAACATGTTATCTATTATAGTTACTATTTATTTTGGTGCATAAACTTTCCTCATTATACCAGTGAGTGTCTCTTCCAGCTGACTTCTGCGTCCCATTGACATGTCCCAATCATTGTTTTGAGCACTCTGACCTGCTGGCACAACAGGATGTTTCAAGCTCACTTTACATGGTTTTTGTAAAAACTGTAGATTCAGCCACCTCTCCAAGGAGCACTAATTCTATTTTTTGAAGAATGGTACTTAAATAACACCATCTATGGGCTAGGTATACTCATTACTATGCACAGGTATATGTATCTGCATATACCAACATATTAGATGTGTTGTGCACATTTTGTATACATGTACTTTCATCTCTATTTATTTATTTGTTTATTTATCCATAGATCCACTGAAGATGGTGAGTTTATTCCAATACCTCTAATTTGCAATATCACAGGGTTCAATCTAATTTTCTCCCTTTCCAGATTTGTAACTTACTTTTTCTAGTATGAGAAACATGGCTCTTATAGTTCTTAATATAATTGATGCATTTCCTTATATGTAAACAATCTCTATGACCATTGCAACCTTCCCTCCCCCACCAAGATGCCCTCTTGACACCTCCTGAACTCTGACATCCTCTGCAGGGCCACTTCCCTCACTCACTCATTCTTCTCATCCTGTTCAGGCTCCAACACCACCTAACTTGGCTTCATCCCCCCAGCAACTCACCCAATATGGGCTCCCTCCTCTCTCTCTCAGGTTGACACACAGTGGCTCCCAGTCACTCTCCCTCATCTCAGGCCTACCTCACTTTGTTCAGGCTCCCATCCCCCTTTCAAGGCCACCCCCACCCTGAAAGTCATCCTCCTCCTAACTCATTCTTCTCAGGTTTCAGATATCTGACACTGCCCCTTTGGTGGGGCTGGTTTTTTTTTTACCCTGCTGAGGATCCTACACCCTGTGTTGGCACACTTCATGCCCTTCTTACCCTGCACAGACTCTGATACCCACTCTGGTCCATTGTGGCTTCCTCCTCTTCTCATGCATTGACGCCTATCTGACCCAGTGTCAAGGATCTATGACTGAATTGCTCAGGAAAAGCAAGTGTAGTTGGCAGAAGAATGGCCCCTTGAAGATTCCCATATCTTAATCCTTGGAATTGAAGCACATGCCACCACACAGCAAAAGAAACTGTGGATGTCACTAAGGTTAAGGACCTTGCGGTGGGGAGATTATCATGGTTTATCCAAGTGGTCTCAGTCTAATCACCTGAATCCTTAAAAGCAGAGAAACCTTCCCAGCTGAGATCAGAACCAGTGTTATCAAAAGAAGAATGGTAGAGAGATGCAACATTAATGACTTCAAAGATGGAGGAAGAGGCTACGTATGAACAAAGGAATGTGGATAGACTCTAGATGTGGGAAAAGACAAAGAGACAGATTCTTCTTGAGAACCTTCAAAAAGGAATGTAGAACTCAGTCCTAGCAACACTTTGATTTCAGTCCTGTGAGACCAGTGTTAGACTTCTTTCCTGCAGAACTTTAAGATAGTAAATTAGAATTGTTTAAAGTCACTACATTTTTGGTAATTTGTTATAGCAACAACAGGAAGTTAACACAGGGAAAGAAGGGAGGGGAGAAAATGTGAGGAACTAATTTTTTTTTTATCCTGGTAAAATATACATGACATAAAATTTACTATTTTAACTATTTTGAAATATACAGCTCAGTGACATTAAGTACATTTTCATATTTCTGTGCAATCATCACTATTCCTCTCCAGAACTTTTCCATATTTCCAAACTAAAACTCTATACCCATTAAATGGAACTCCCTCTTCCTTCTCCCCTGTCCCAGACTCTGGCAACCACCATTTTACATTTTGTCTCTAGGAATTTGACTACTCTAGATATTTCACATTTTTGACTATTGTAATAATGCTGTAATAATAATAAGCATGGATATACACATCTCTTTTGAAGTTTTTGCTTTCAGTTATTTTGGGCGTACCCCAAAGTAGTATTGGTGAATCATATAATAATTCTAGCATTTTGGTTCTTTTTAAGAGGAATTGCTGTGCTTGTTTCCACAGCAGCTGTACCATAAATTTACTTTTCATTCTGTCAAACAAATTTTATAAGTAAATACATTAGAGGCTTATAATAATAAATGACAGTTCTCTGACCCAACCACCTTTTAGTCATCCAAGATAGTTTTCTCCACATTAGACTTCTTTCAGTAAGTTTTTTCCTGGAATTTGATTATATATTCCTAAATACTATGTTTATGCTGTAATTTCTCAGTGTTTTTGGTCTATATGTTATCCACTGAATTCTTTGTATGAAAAATACAAAATTTTGCTCTAATGGTTTTCTTAAAAAGTACAAATGCATAAACACAATGTTTTCATACTTTCTATTCTATGTAGATATATCCCCAGTTATTATTAACTTTAAATTTAGTACTTTAATTAATGTAAGCTATTTAATATGCATAGCTAAACTGTGCAGTGTTATATGATTATATATTTCATTTATTGTATAACTACCTATAATGCCCCTCATTCTTCCCTCATCTTTTGTGTTATGTACACGCTTACCGCTAATTCAGGCTCAAACTTCCTGAAGGAATTGTACAGATTCTGATATCCATTAATTTTGTTACCTACCTTTTACCTATCCACTCCATCATCCCTCACAGGGTTATCCCTATCCATCTAATACAACTAGGATATACATACCAATGCTGTAGAGCTGTCCTCCTGGGAGCTCCTTTTACCAGTTCTCTAGAAAATATTCTCTCTCTCTCTGTCCTTGATTAGCATTTCTGCTTCCTAAATGCCACGTTTTTGTTTCTTGGTTTACTTTTCTATGTTAGTGCAGAATAATCTCCAGTAGTTCCTGAGAAAAGATACATGAGTGGCGGATTGGCAACTTAAATATTTAAAAACATCTTTATTTTCCCATAACATTTAAATTGCTTTTTTTTTCTTTTTTGCTAGTATTATCTCCCACAGAATTTTGAAGATACTTTTTCATGATCTTCTAGTTTCTAATGTTGCTAGTGAGAAGTCTAACATCATTCAGATTCTGAATTTTTTTTTAATGGAACTGTTCTTTCTCTCTCTGTGTGTTTGTGTGTGTGTGTGTGTGTGTGTGTGTGTGTGTGTGTGTGCATGTGTGCATGGAAGTTTTAATCTAGTGAGCCTTTCAGTTCTTAGATATATTTTTGGATTTGTTAATTTGATGACTTCCCGTCTTCATTTTTTCTCGCTTCTTTCTGTCTGGAACCCTTATTACTTGACTGTGAACTTCCTAATTTTATGTATGTGTTCTGTTTTGTATGTTTGAGCGAGTTTAGTAGCTTCACTTTCCAATGTTTCTGTTGCAGTTTTCATTTCTGCTTTTATAGTTTTAATTTCAAAAGGTTTTTTCTTTTCTTTTTTTTTTTTCAAAAGCAGGATTTATTGAGAGGATAGAAGATCTCCCACAGTGGAAGGGGACCCGAGGGAGTTGCCCTTTTATTTTCTTTTTAACATATGCTGTTTTTTATTTCATAGGTACATTTTCCTTTCAGATTTTTCAAGGGAATGTGTCTGCATTTGTTACTGTTGCTACCACTACTATTGATAGTAATAATACTAGCGATAGTAATGTCATTTTATTCTGTTCAGTTCTCCTCTGCCAGAGCAGTCTCAGCATCATCCTGCCTTCTATGTCAGTTACTACTCATCCTAGTTACTAGTATTTGTTTCTTCAGTATCTTCTCCTTATGTTTTTTTAAACACTTTATTGTAATTCTGGAAGGTTTCAGTAGGTAGTAGAGATAAGAACATGTTTTCAATTTACTATAGTTAACCTGAAGGCAGAAACCATAATGCCTTGTAATGTTACTTCTAAAATTTATAAAACTTTCTGTTCAACTTGTGTTTATGACATTTTACCAATATTTATGTGTTCACAAACAAATAGTTTTCATTATACTTGTGGGGTTGACTGGGCAGGAAGAAACTTATGATCTGAACTTTCTTTTCATTCTTCAGCTCAGGAGAATTGCATTTTTTTTCCCTCATTTCTATTATGTCTATCCTTTCCTCTATTTCTCATTCAATTGATGTTTAACTTTTTGGTTATACAATTTCTTGCATATTTTCTCATTACTTCTCTCATATTTTCGATATCTAGCCCTGAGAGATTTCCTTGAATTCATCTTTCATACCACTAATTTGGTATTTAATTATACCTTTTTTATTATGGATTGGCATCTATATATCTAATTGAACTTTTGTATTAAATTGAATTTTTCTGATAATGAAATAAATATGTTTCCACTGAGCCTGGAGAACATACTAAAAGTATGTACATTAAACTAAATCTATAATCACATTCTAGGGTTAATAATCTGTAACTCACATTCTGGAGTTAGCATTTTGATAAGAATTTGTATAATGTAAACATTCATGCATTTATTTTGTACAAGATAGAATCATACAAACTAGTCTTTTAACCTCATTTTTCACTTAGCAATGTAACATTGCCATTCATTCTCATAAATAAACATTGTTATTTACATTGTAATTTATAAGAGCTATGTATTGTATCTTTGCTTAGATATAAGCCATTTTATTTTTCATTTCCTATATTAATAAGTATTAAGATTGTTATCATTTTTTTCTTTATCACCAACATGTGATGATGAATGTACTCATAAATAAGTTTTAGGGCTTTCCATATATTCTGCCTAGAATCTTTTACTATATTGCCATATCACCCTCTGGAAAAGTTAGACCAATTTACATGCTTATCTGCAGTGCCTTTTTCTCCATACCTCTTTTGATTTCTCCAATCAGTTAGAGGTAAGGGAAAGGCAATTCATTCTTGTTTCAATCTGAATTTTTATAACTATGAGGATTAGCATTCTTCTCAAATATTTATAAGTCATCTATATTTTTTCTACTGTGAATTATTTCTTCATGTCATTTGTTCATTTTTATCAAATTTTCTTTATTAAATTCTTTAATTACTAAACCTAGCCACCCTTTTTGCAACTAATGAAACAATGTATATGCAAATATGTATAAGTTATACAAAAATTTCTCCTCCTCTCATCTACATGCTCCTCTCCCTACCCAGGGCATTAATGTGATGTGTGCCTTTTCACAGCCTCCTCTGCGCCGACATGCACATTATATTTGCATAAGAATGTTTGTTCTTACCAAAACAGGCTTTTACTGTACATATGATTGTGCAACTTGTTTTATTTTTAATTATGAAAAATTTCAAGCATGCAGAGCAGCTCAGAGTAGTAAAATAAACACACTATGTAAGCATCAACTTCCACAATTTTAAAATGTTAATGCTTTGCCTTTTTTTATGTTTTAAAGAACCAATGCTAAAGATAGAGTTGGTATCTGATCTAGTTCTGTTATAGGACTAGACAAAGGCTGTTATGGATCTGGTGAGAATCCTTCTTGATTAAGTTCTTACACTTTTACATAAGTCCTTCTTGATTAAGTTGTTATACTTTTACATAAATGTGAAGACCTAGTTTAAACCGACACACACACACACACACACACACACACACATCTACATATGGATTCACAAAAATATATTAGCCTGTTTTGTCTTTTTAAAACATGTCATTTACTAAATTGTAATTTTACACAGCATTGTATTTTTGAGATCTTCTCACACACACTCACTTTAATTTGTTTGAATGGCTCTACATAGCATTTGATTATATGAATATACCAAAATGTATTCATTTGTATCTTGATGGAAATTTATATTGTCAATGAATTTCACTATGAGCAACAAAGCAGCAGTGCACATCTTTTTATATGCTTTTCTGTACATATATGCAAATTTTTACAGAGTATGTATCTATCTAAAGGTGAAATTGTTAGGCTACAGGATATGGTCATCTACTGTTTTACTAGATAATGCTAAATTAACCATATACAGTTTCTTTTTTTTTTTCTAAGTAGTAGAGCTTCAGCTTTTGCCATTCTTGCTAAATTTTGTTATTATTATACTTATTTTATTTCTATTTGCCAGACATATAAAGTTACTGATTATATTTATTTGCCTTGTCTAATTACAAAGAAGTTGTATAGCTATTTATGTTTACTGATGCACCTTGTTTCATTATTTAATTTAAATAGCTATTATAGAATTTCTTTAATAGAATTTAATATGATTTAAACATTCATTTGCAAAGATGGCTTTCCCTGTATCCTTGTCAGGACTGGATATTAAATCTCTTCTTAATGGTTCAAATCTAACGATTGAAGCAAATTATTTCATTATTTGTCTGTTAGTGAGACTGGACATATTTTCACATATTTATTGGCCATTTTGATTCTGGCTTCTGTGAACTGCCTAATCATGTTCTTTTTCTACTTGTCTATGGTTGCTTGCCTTTGTCTGTTAAAATTATAGGGCCTCTTTTTATTATTAAATCTTAGCCACCTGATGTGTTGAAAAGTGTCTGTCCATGTCATTCTTCTGTTATTATGAGCATGTGTCTTTTTGTATTCCAAAAATATGATGGACATTAAATATGTCTATATTTTGTTTATGATGGCTGGGAAAACAAAATGGCGTTTTCCATCTTTCCATGTCAGGAGAAGGAAGGGACAACTTACCCTCACAGGCTCTTCTCTGTCTTCACTTACGCACAGTTCTCAGGTGTCTCAGATGTGACAGTTATCAACACAGCAGACAGAATTGGGAAATGGGGTCCCCATAGTGAGTAAAATGATGCAAGAATATATGGGCAGAGCACTAACTACAGAGATATTTTATTTCATGTAAATTAACTTACCTATCTGGCTCCAAGGCTAGCATCTTGTTTTCTCTCTGCAGTACTTCTACAGAAACTTGTGAGCATAAGAAAATACAATACTTTTAGCTTTAACATGATCTGTACTTTACATATTAAGAAAAAATAAAATTATCAACATAGTCACAGATACATGTATAGCAAACTTTTAAAAATGTTTTAACATTTAACAGTCTATTTCCTATTTTTCAAAAAATGTCAATTTCTTAGGGCATAAAAATACTTTGAGTAGTTTTTATTAATATTGTGTCATGCTTTACGCTTTATAGAGTGTTAGTTCATTTAGTTGTCCATGGAAAATTAATTTATGATGAAGTAATTTTAAAAATGATACTATATCTGAGACCACTTAACGAGTCCTAGTTATGAATGATATTTACTGTAATGCTGCAACAGTCTAAGCCTACCTAAACAATGAGCAGTTGTTAAAAATTCTGATTATTAAGATGAGATGTGGGAGAAATCTAGAAAATACCTGATTGATTGTAAGGGAAGCAACAGAGACCTATGGTATATTTTCCAAGAAACAAAAAAGGGCATAAAATCCTCAAAATCAAGTCCTAGGAAATTTACCAAGCTTTGCTCTAAAAAAGAATTAACCAAAATATTGGTTTGCAAATGAAGAAAGAATTGGATGTTTACTATGCTGATTTCTAAAAAATAAATGTTATCATACTAACACAATCTTTTCTATAATAGTGATAGTGTAACCAAGTTCAAACATATTCTGCTTACTGCATGACAGCCATTTGAGAGACAGCGGAAAGGATCTGAGCAAGGAATGTGACTATTTTGGAGTGCCAACAAAACCAAGAAGTCAGTGGACTTGTTCCCAAACAAAACCATCTTAAGTTGTATATGCCGTGTTCAGTTTTTATATAGGCATAGGGGGAAAAGGGGGGCCAAGAATCGCAGACATCTGGGCACTGGCAAGGGTCCAGCAAAAGTTATGAAATTTTTTTGTCCTTGATTAATGATCTCCTTGTTTCTATGCTATCTTTAAGTGTTCTAAAATTATTTTAACATATGTTCAGGAATTGGTAAAGGCCTTTTAAACAAAAATGGAGTTAGTTGTGGTTGTTCTTTTGCTATTTCACTGCTACAATCCCCCACTATCAAAAACTCATTCCACAACCTTGTGGGGTTAGGGTCAACAGGGTATTGTCTCTCATCTAGCTACTTCCTGCTGATGTTGGGCAACTGTAGAAAAAAAAATTACCCAAAATATTAGTTTGCAAATGAGGAAAGAATTGGGCATTTATCATACTGACTTTTAAAAACTAAATTTTATTATACTGACATCATTTTTTTTTTGAGTGATAACTTAGCAGCGTTTGTCTCAAAGACAGCAAATGTTTGTTAAATGGTATTGAAAGAATTAAACCCAGGATAATGCTGAGTGTCAAAACATGAACATGGTTTCTTTAGGCAGAGCTAAACTACTTCTAGAAAGAGTAGGAGTCTGCAAAAGAGGATGAGGTTTTTCTCATGATGAGTTGGCTCTGTGCCTGAATTCCCACCACTGAAGTTACCCACCTGGGCTAAGCTTGAGCAGATAAATACTCTCTTATTAAAATATAAATATGTTATTTTAGAATTTCAACACATAGATATTTTAAGCCACAAAAATAGAATGGAAGCCATGATAGAAACTACTTTGATGGGAACAGGGAAGAAAAAAACTCTAGAAGCTAAAAGAACTAGCAAAAAAACCGGGCTCGGTGGCTCAGATGTGTAATCCCAGCACTTTGGGACGCTGAGGTGAGAAAATTGCCTGAGCCCAGGGATTTGAGACCAACCTGGGCAACTTGGTGAGACCTCATCTCCACAATAAATCAAAAAATTAGCCTGGTGTGGTAGCGCATGACTGTAGTTCCAGTTACTTGGAAGTCTGAGGTGAAAGGATCTCCTGAGCCCAGCAAATCAAGGCTATGGTGGCCGTGAGTGTGCCACTGTACTCTAGCCTGGGTGACAGAGTGAGACTCCAACTCAAAAAAAAAAAAAGAACCAGCAAAAAAGACTGGACCCAGACAAGTGCTTTGAGGTGTGAATTTAAGGATAGTAATGGATATCTTAAAGACACTAAGCAGTTTAGTTTAGCACTCAACCCAGAAAGAGGAACTCTAAGAGCAACAAACGATGCTCAGTACAGGTTCAGCATTAAGACTATATGGCCGGGCTCGGTGGTTCAGCCTGTAATCCCGCGCCTTTGGGAGGCTGAGGTGAGTGGATTGCCTGAGACCGCGGGTTCAAGACCCACCTGGGCAAGCGAGACCTCATCTCTACAATAAATCAAAAAATTAGCCGGGGTGGTAGCGCGCGCCTGTAGTTCGGCTACTTGGAAGGCTGAGGTGGAAGGATCGCCAGAGCCCAAAAAAGGACTATATGCGTTGGAAGCAGTTAGCCTAGGCTTACATCCTAGCTTTTGCATTAATTTATTTAACTGAAACTCTTTTAGCCTCAATGTTCTAATCTTAACACGAGTGCACTAATATTTTCTTCTCAAGATCCTTTTTAAAATAAATAAAATATTATATAAATGCTTACTATAGCATGTGTCTTTTTACAAACACTTGAAGTGCCATAATGAGCAATTCATGGTTTTGTCTATGACTAGTCCTTATCTGCGCCTATATGCCCTTTTATGCTGTCAATAGTAACAGCTTTTTCATTCACTGTGGCAGATCTTCCTCTGTGTTCTGGGTTTCAGGTGAGGTCTCCAGACTTGGCTGGTCTAAGCTGGTCTCCAAAGAAAGAAATATGCCACATCCAAGTGATATAATGTATGTTTGGACAGACTTGGGGATCAGAATAGACACTTGCAAAAGGCAATTATAAACATAATTTTATTGTAGGGAGAATGAGGAGGATGAGGAGGGAGAGTTACTTTTATATTATTGCACTATGTGCTTGGCAGTGCCCTAGGTACTTTTACATATATTATTTCATTTAATATTCATTACAACCATGTCACAGAGGTACTATTTCCTTCATCTTTCAGGTAAGAAAATTAATGCCCCAGGGTTGTAAGGTCTGTAGGAAGTAGAACCAGAATATTAAAAAAAAAAAAGTCCACTAGTGAAACAAATGCAAATATAAAGCAGAGTTTTAAAAGAAAGCATTCAGAGATGCCCCATAAATGTTTCTGAGACTTTCTCTAAATAAGCAATTCTAAGTTCTTTGGAGTTCACAGAAAAAAAATAACATGGAGTTGTTGCCAGATTCCCAAGTTACTGGAGCTTGAGTACAACAAGGTAGTAAGTTCCACACTTCAATAAATGGAGCTCTAAACTTGCCTCGAATGTTGCAAATGTCACCGATCCCGCTGGTGATTCCAATATGAGAATCTTAAGGGAGCACTTACCACCAATACCCTGTGATCATCAAGGCAGGAGCAAGCGATTGCTAATAATTACTGTAAATTATATCTATCATGCTTGATAGAGCAAAAAAAGTTGAGCATCCATAACCTAGGATGTAGGATATTTCACCCTGGTCAAATTCTTGTTTTGGGTCACAGTAAGAGGAAACATCAGGAGGGAACTAGATGTATTAGGGAACATTATGTATTAAGACATTTTCCTTTAATCCTATCTTATGAGTTATTGAATAAACTTTCTAAGAAAATTAGGTAGGAATCTAAGGTCCTATGAACTTTTCCATGAAAAGTCCTACAGAAGGAAGACTGAGAGGAAGAAATGGTGCTGTCCAGCTGCTGAAAAGCCTGATGATTTTTTCCTCTATGTATGGAGTCTGATTCCCAAGAAATGAGTTGACCCTCATGAGAAAGACCTACAGGAATTTAATAACATTGGGTGTCATTGCTTTGTGAGGATCTGTCACTGATGCTGACAGAGAAAATTGAGGCTTCCATTGCCACCAGAATTTCTTCTCATCAGAGAAACATCTGAGCAACTCATTCATGAACACATTAGGCATAATTCAAACTCATTTATTTATTCAATTATAATGCATCAAGCACTCTTTATATGTTAGGCACTGTGCTAAGTAGGAGTTGGGCCCACTGGGAAGAGAAGATAGATATTGTCCCTGTCTTAAAATAGCTTTCAGTTAAAAGAAGCTAAGGTGACAAAAGTAAGAACATAAACTGTCATAAATCTTACTATAAGGTAAGCAGGTGTTATGAAAGAAAATAGCAATACAGTGTCAAAATATATTAATAACTTGGAAATAATGGTGGGTGGCATGTCTTTTCAATGTTTGGGGACATTGTTTAACAAAGATTATGTAATTACTTATGGGAAGGTACCTGTGTTTGAGCTTGTTATTTACTATTAAGGGCTCAGATTCCATTAAATTACATGTTACCTTGTAGATTTCTGTCTCGAAGAGATGTTAACCCCAAAGTAAATAATGATATCGGTCTGTAGGATTTCAACTAGTTTTGTCTCTGATGCAGCAATCTATCTATCTATCTATCTATCTATCTATCTATCTATCTGAATCAGAGCCTTATTCCATTGCCCAGGCTGGAGTGCAGTGGCACACTCACAGCTACCAAATCTTTGACCTGATGTACTCAGGCAATCTTTCCACCTCAGCTTTCCAAGTAGCTGGGACTACAGGTGACTGCCACCATGCCCAGCTAATTTTTCAATTTATTGTAGAGACAAGGTCTCATCAATTTGCCCAGGCTGGTCTTCAACCCCTGGGTTCATGCAGTCCTCTTGCTTCAGTCTCCCAAAGTGTTGGGATTACAGATGTGAGCCACTGCAAACTTATTTAAAATCCCTTACCTAGTGGACTATAAATACCATATTCCTCAAAATGCTCATTGAACTAGCTTTACCAGTCTATCAGTTTCCTTGTTATTAAAGGATCTGAATACAATCTTTGATATATATTCAGTGTATATTAGTATTAGGGTCATATTTTTAATTTTTTGAAAACTAATTATTTGACAACAATAGGAACCATTTCTGGAAGGATGGGCACATTATTCAGCTTGGGTTGCTATAACAAAATACCATAGAATAGGCAGCTTAAGCAACAGACATGTAATTTTCAGAGTTCTAGAGACTGGAAAGTACAAGGTCAAAGTGTCAGCAAATTTGGTTCTTGGAGAGGGCTCTTTACCTGGCATGTAGACAGCTGCCTTCTAACTGTGTCCTCACATGGTGAAGAGTGATGCCTGATCTCCCTTCCTAGTCTTAGAAGAACACTAATCCCATCATGGGGCTCTACTCTCATGACCTCATCCAATCACTTCCCAAAGGCCCCACCTCCCAATACCATCACCCCGGGGGTTAGGGATTCAACATATGACATCGGGGGATGGAAAGAGATACATCATTCAGTCTTAACAATGGGATTGGGACTTATGCAACAAAGTTTGCAGGATAGGGTGCAGCAATGGGTAGAAACTGATATGGCACGAAGATGGCATAATACAGTTGAAAGAACTTTGGCATCAGACAGGTCTGAATTCAAATCCTATATTCGAGACATAATTGCTGTTAGCGCAACTGCTCGGTGCCTCAGCTTCCTCAACAATAAAATGAAGCTGACAATATCAGAAGGATGTTGTGACCATGATAAAATCACATATGTGAAATCCGTAGCATAATGTCTAATACACAATGCATAGTGAATTAAAGTAAGTTTCTTTCCTAGCCATTAATTGGTACTACTCTGGGATTTTCAAATAAATCAAAACTGAAAACTCAGTTCTACATTTTCATTTACTGGGACACTCATTCTTGGGAATAAATTAATTATCTCTCCTACACAAATTATATAAAATTATGTAACATTTTCCACCAAAACATTTAATAGATATAGCAGCCCAGGAATTCTGAACTTAAGCAGCTATGGAGACCCTGAGATTTATTTCAGATTTGAAATGTTCTGGACATGGTAAAATCTAGGGAAAAGGGCAACACAAATAGATTTTTATTTCATTAACACAAGCTTGATTCAGTATTTGTAAAAATGCAGATAAAGTTCAAGCTTGTTTACTTTTGTTCAGCAAAATCTACTTCAAAGATTAACAATGTGGGAAAATTTTAGGAAGAATTTTTAATATAGTTAACAAATCAAACACTATTTCTGCACCTACCTTACTTGCACTTAAAATATATATCAAATTATATGTAAAAATAAAATGTTCTCATTAGTCTTTAAAACCAGTCCCTGAAGGCTATTTACCAAAATATACTTCATCACTTTCAAGTATATAAAGTTAAATAAACCTAATGTAAATGAATATAGATAAAAGTATTCTATAGTTTAGATTTTTTTTTCACTAATTTAAATCAAACTCCCCTATTGGTTCAAATTGACTTTCAGAGTAAATAGTTTTATGCCCTGTTGAAACACACATAAACACCCACTCCACAGCACAGTCTGAGGATAAATAAGTAATTTGCTTACAATTACAATATGCAATATTAATTTTTAAAACTCTTTAAAGGAATATGGTAGGGACACAGATAATTACAGATGGCTTTTAATGTCTTCTATATTCTTTTTTTTTTTTTTTTTGAGTTGGAGTCTCACTCTGTCGCCCAGACTGGAGTGCAGTGGCACACTCCTGGCCACCGCAGCGTCGACCTGCTGGGCTTCGGCAATCCTTCCGCCTCAGCCTTCCAAGTAGCTGAAATTACAGGCACGCGCTACCACGCCCGGCTAATTTTTTTGATTTATTGTAGAGATGAGGTCTCGCCAAGTTGCCCAGGCGGATCTCAAACCCGCGGGCTCAGGCAATCCACTCACCTCAGCCTCCCAAAGCGCGAGCTTATACGCTGAGCCACCGAGCCTGGCTTGTCTTCTATATTCTTAATACATTTGCTTTTAAAAATTTTGTTTTCTGGTTCTCCTTTTACTTCCTCTCTCTTCTACATCTTTACATTTCCTCATGGAGGCAAATAACTACACCACTTATTGCCATCCTTTATTGCTTAGCCTTATTGTCCCCTAAAATATGCTTCTAGAAACTACCATTAGTTTGTCTGGCGAGGGGAAAAAGTATTCTCATTCCCTAGTTTTTTTGGCATTTAATAATTGAGACTTATCAAACATTTGGAACACTGCAGGCACTGACTGGAGATTTTGATATAAACTAATTTAATCCTCATAATAACCCCTATGAAGCTGTCATCATTATTATGTCAATTATACAGATAATGTAACAGAGAACTTAAGCTACTCAAGTTCACATATAGTAAAGATGGGGGCAGGCTTTGAACCCAAGCAGTCTAGTTTAGGGGGCTGTATTCTTCTCTGCTACCTTCAATTATCTTTCAAAAATCAAACATCTGGACAGCCTAAATAGTACATATTATAACTATGATGACTTTCCCTTGAAAAGAGACTGTGGTGGTAAATTTTCATGTCAACTTGACTGGGCCATGTGGTACCCAGGTATTTGGTTAAACCTTATTTTGAGTATGTCTGCGAGAGTGTTTCTGGATGAAAATAGCATTTCTATTGATAGACTGAGTAAAGCAGATTGCCTTCTTCAAAGTGAGCAGGTCTCATCCAATCTGTTGAAGTCCTGAATAGAAGTAAGGCTGAAGAAGAAAATTCACTCTCTCTGCCAGATTGTCTTTAAACTAGGCCACTGATCTTTCTCCATACTTAGACCAGAAATTACATTATCACCTCTCCTGGTTCTGAGTCCTTCAGACTGCAGATCTTGGACTTCTTGATCTCCATAATCACATATATATATATATATATATATATATATATATATATGTACACACACACACACACACATATATGCATGTATCTATTGATCTATGTATATGATATATAGATATCTATTATATATACAAAAAACTAGATACCTATACATAAGATTTATATGTAAGATATAGATATATGTAAACTAATACATATAAAAAGATACTTATCCAGCCGGGCTCGGTGGCTCAGCCTGTAATCCCGCGCCTTTGGGAGGCTGAGGTGAGTAGATTGCCTGAGCCCACAGGTTCGAGACCTGCCTGGGCAGGCCAGACCTCATCTCTACAATAAATTAAACAAACAAACAAACAAAAAGATACTTATCCATTGACATATCTATAACTATCTGTAGCTATCCTCCTGCTTCTGTTTCTTTGAAAAACCCTGACAAATGCAGGGATGCCTGAGATTTTTCCCTAAGCAGTGTATACATTTCTCAGTTTTAAATATTAAGATATGGAATATGCTGTCAATATTAGGCATATTCATACACATAAACTATTTGTTAATTACTCCTATTTTCATTCCAAAATGAATGAAAGGTATGGAATATCTATATGTGCCTATATATTGTAGCAACTGTATGCATTTACTGATTTTATTAGTGATAAAATACTAAAGAGAAGTTAACTAAAATCTCAGAACTGGAAGACAGTTTCTTGTGACAGGCCTAAAAAACAGACCAAATCAGGGAATGTATTTATAGTATAAATATCTGTTACACATAAATATATGTGACCCTACTATTAATGGAGTAACACAGGCCAAGTTTCAGGTTCCCCACTGTGAGATAAGTAAAGTCTTATACATTCTGTTTCCATATAACCAACTCTTATATTTTTATTTGTCTCCCATTCCTAACTTTATGCTTGCACATATATATGAGGGAGGACAAAAATTGAATTATGTATTAAAAATTGTGTGTTTATTCTTACATGTTTAAATTTTAGTCACCTTCAAAGTACTCTTTGTTTGATGCAATATATCTATCGAGATACTTTTTCCACTGCTCAAAACAGTTTTTGAACTCATCAATTTTGATGCCTTTTAGTGCTTCTGCCATTTATTGTTTCACCTCTTCCACATCAGCAAAATATTTTCCTTTGAGAACTTTTTTCATCTGGGAAAACAAAACAAAGTCCCTTGGGACAAGATTAGGTGATTAGGGAGGGTGAGACGGGGGGGGTCATACTATTTACGTCAAAAATTGCTGAACACTCAGCATGGTGTGGGCAGGTGTATTGTTATGGTGGAAGAACCAGTCACCTGTTTGCCACAACTTGAGACATTTCTTCTGCAAATTGTGACACAACCTTCTCAAAACTTCCAGATAAATTTAGTTGACTGTTTGATACAGTCAAAAAAATTTTGAGTGTATTACAAGGGGCCCAACCTCCAAAAGATAATTCCAGGTCTTTTTGGGTCCCCTCTCATATGGTACATGAATGCTAACTATACAGTGCTTAGTATCTTTTAAAAATATTCTCCAGGCTTTAATATGTTACACACATCAAGATAAACGATAAACAATACTGTAAAGTGGAAGAAGACATGAGAACATCAGAGCCGGTCAGGTAAGAGTTTGAATCCTGGCTCTACCACTTATCAGCTGCAGGATCTAGGATAGCCACTTAAACTTTATTAGTTATTGGGAAAATAAAGATTAACTTATCACAATAAAAAATCATGTTTATTCACCAGACTGGCAACAATTTTAAAATTTGACAACACCAGTTATTGACAAAGTTGTAAAACAATAAAACATAAAAACTTTCATACACTATTCTTTGAAAACAGTTTGAAGATGCACATTCTCCATGAGTCAAAAATTTCACAGCTAGGTATCTATTTTGGATACTCTCTTGCACTTGTTCACCAGAAGACATCTTAGCAGCCTTGACTGTCATAGAAAAAAGCTAAAAAGAAGTCAACTGATCATCAGCAAGAAGACAGAAAAATAAATGACCATGTAGCCGCATAGTATTATTTAGCAAACATATATGGATCAAGAAGCACATACACACATTTATAAATTAGCATTGATAAATCTTAATGATTAAATCCCATGAATGCAAAGTTAAGTAAAAACAAGGAAACTGCAAAAAAAAAAAAAAATGCAGACATTCTAACATTATTATATGAAGTTTTAAAACTTGCAAATCTAAACAGGATATCATTTGAGATGGGTTCGTGAACTGTTTATATATGCACTTACATAATATCTTGATATGTATTTTAATATATTATGTATATTTATGTAATTAGATATACTTTATATGTAAAACTCATTTTCATATAAACATGTATATAACACATGGTGGCAAAATGTAGAATATCAGAAAGTGTGGAGTAAAAAAATTAATTTTTAATCTATGGCAAGGCTTAATTTTTAACTTGTTTGTTAGATTATCATTACTTATATCTTAATATGTTTATATTCTCCTAGTTACATGAAAAATTTTATTGTTTTTTAAAAAGAGGCTCAATAAAATAAAAATGACATTTTGAAGTTATTTAACTTACACATATAAGGTAGATATTTCTGGTAATTCCATTAATTCATGTTACAGAAAACAATCCTGGATCAAGAAAATCGGTAATCTTGGGTTCAGGCTTCAACAATGGCACTAACTAGCAGCATGATATTTGACAGATGACATTGTGGCATCTCTGGATGAACCTCAAATATAAAACAGAGAAGAGGCTAATTATGGTTGAAAATCTATGCAGAAAAGATGAGCCATGAATTTACTTCCAGCTCAAACATGGCATGGAGCCATGAACTCAATCTTCAGGATCCTTTGGAGTATCTCTTGGGTTGTTCTCCAGTTTTCAATAATATATTTTTTAGTGAAAGAGTTTCAAGTATTAGAAGAGTTCATAAGAACAAATATCATCTAATATGGTAGAACATCTCAACAACAAAACTTACTTATATTTATTTTTGTAATCTATGGAATATTAGACTCAGTGAGCACAGGCCTAAGATTTTTTTTTAGTAAGTGTGGAAACTTATTGTGTTATAGAGTTAGAAAACTTACTTTTGTAAGTCACTAATGAAGAACTAAAAGCAGCATAAACTACTTAATTTCTACCATTTTTATTGAAGTATATGTTGTAAAATATTAACCTATGTTTAAACAAAAAAATACAAAATAAAGGTTTATTAAATAAATACTTCAAAATATACTTCTATTCTATACTGTGTCTGGTCAAGTATAAGAGACAAAATGGAGAGACAAGAAGAAGTAACTGAGAGATAATGAAGAAAGGGAAAATAGTTTCGACAGGAAGATATTAAAAGTTAAAATGGTGGGGAAAGAAAGAGAGAGGATATATATACAAAAGACCCAAACATACAATGTATATTCATAAAATAATGTATGCCATCTTGTAGTCTGTTTGGCTCTACTTTGAAAATTTTGAGATGTTATAATGGAACAAAAAAATTACGGGGGACCATCAAATACCACCCTTGCAATGCCTCTGATCCCTCTACCCTGCCACAGCTTGGCACTTGATCCCCAGTTTTCTTCCATGCTTCAGTTGAGTTTATTCTCTTTCCTTGGTTCCTTTCAAAGGTGATAGATGTAACCTTGGTTCACATTCCTAATAATATTTACCATGCCTGTGAAATTTTCTTCAAAGTTTGTTTTTCTTTGTGTCCCCTACATTGACTAAAAAGAACTCTTTTCTGCCTCTGATCTGTAGGGTTTCATGAATATTAATCTAGGCTAGGGTTTGTTGTAGTATTAATTCTTTTGAAGATTTGTAAAGAGTAATAAAAATACAACTAATCTCTTCATCAATTTCAAGATTTGTAACTAAGCAAACAAAGAGTGCTAGCATGCTTTTAAAGAGCCTGCAAACTACTGTTTAGAAGAAAGTTGGGGAAAGGAGGCTGACTTCTACCTTTTAGAACCCTTAGCAGGTGACAAATACAATCACTGTCTTTGAGTACATCTGGAAATGGATCTGCAAATGAGTTATGTTGCCAAAATTGAAAAGATAACTTATTTTTTCAGTAAAGTTGGCAGCAGGTTAGTTAACAATGTCAGTCTCTCATTACTTAAGAGGCAGGGAGAAAGTGAATTTCTAGAATATGACTGTAGAGTATTATAAGGATGTTATCATCAAGCCCAGCATGAATTTTATTGTTTGGACAGAGCTCAAAGCTATACTGTGCAACCTCCTAAACCCTGGGGTCCAATTCAAGACTTTTATTCCCAGTTGCTCTTTGTTTAACATGAAAACTCATTCACTAGAATTTGGTTTCACAGTTTGACTTTCTGGACCTTTAAATCAAACACATTTCAGAAGCTCCATGCATCTGGCAAAAAATGTAAGGTCAGGGATCAGCCTTAGAGACCATCTATTTCTCTCTTCTGAAAGGGGCAAAGGCGAGTCTGGAGAGGTAGAGCAATTGATTGATCAAAGTCAGAGCTGGAAAGCAGACCCACGTAAACAGGTGCCCACTGCAGAGGCCTGCCCCAGCCCACTACTCCACATTGTGAAATGTGCCCTCTGTTTTGTCTGTAAAATGCCCTTCCTTCGAATTCAGCAGCTGAAAAAGGCACAATGGACTCAAACTGTGGCTCAGAGGCAGAAGCAGAGAAACAGTGTTTTTGGCTCCATTAGAATAGATTCTGGAAGGCACCTCCAGTTTCTCTAAAGGCGAAGAACATTCAGCCAGAACCCCAGGGAGGGCATCTTTACTAATTAGCATGCTGCTTTTTCTGCAAAGCAAAGGTTAAATGTTTGAACTTCATATATCACTTCTAAGTCAAACCCCGTAGTGCTGCACTTCAGGGAAAGACAAGGTGCGCCCTCTGATTCAGAGGTGAAAAGGGAACAAACCATTTGACTTTCGAAAATGAGTTAATGAGAGAACATTACAAGGCGCCCTTAAGGGAGCTGGTCGCCTGAATTTGGGATCTGTTGAACTGAATTTCACTGTCACAGATAAACACGTATTGAGCAGATGTTTTATGCCAGCTCCTGTGTTACCTGCGGGGATATAGAGAAAAAAAAGATACTACCTCTGCTTTGAAGGACTTATGATCTAATGGGAATAAAAAACACCTGGAAAGATATTGCTGTATAACAAGGAACGTAAAATATAGAGATGTGGGGGGAACATAGAGGAAGGGCACATGGTGGCTTAGGGTTAAGGAAGGTTGCTTGAAGGGGATGTTGTTGGAGCTGAGTTTTGGAAGTCAGTTGGAAGGGAGTGAGGGACAGAATGGTAGGAAGGCCACTCCACACAGAGTGGAGGTGTCATGAAGGACTCCCAAAGACCCCAAAAGGAAAGTCACTGTGTCCAAGAGGCTGAAGAAATGACCCAGAGACTATAGTCAAGACATGGGCTTTATTCAAGAACTTACAGTGAAGATGGTCCAGGAGCGGCAGACTGGACAGGGAAAAAAACCACTCCCAATTGTAAAAGGCACACAAGTTTTGCAGCATTTTACATAAAGGCAGAGCGTGGGTTTAAGCATGAAAAGGGTGGGGTTCCTAGTACATAGGGGTTGTGTGAATATATATATATGCCACATGTTCACAAAAAAGTGTGTATAGATGCTGAGTGGTCAATCAAGCAAACTATAGTAGTGTACATCATTGACTCTGGGCTCTGAGGACATCCTTTCATGATCTGCTTCATGGAGTGGAGGCTAGAACTCTGCAAAATCCATTAATCCTTTGTCCGCTGGCTCCCTCTAAGTAGGATCATAGAGAAATAAAAGACAGAGGGAAACAAATAGAAGCACTTTGTTTCTTCCTGATTTGCTTACTGTTTCTGTCAGAGATACTTAGGCAATTGCTCCAATCTCCAGATGTTTTGTTGTTGTTGTTTTAATGCACAACCAGAAGCCACCTCACTGTATTCTTCCTGAAAGGTAACAGCACAGCTGAATAGTGCTTCCTCCTTCCTCAGATGCCCAAATCCTAGCTCTGATGATCCCCTCTTCTGGGATATTGAGACATTGTAAAAAACCAGCAGTGTCTTCTCCCCAAAGGTCTGGGGTCCAGCTCTGCAGAATTTCTCCTCCATTCTGGAAGGCTCTGAGAACCCCTGGCTTCTCCTGTGGCCCAACCCTAAGTGGTGATTGCCTCCTGTAGTTACAATCTCTGAGATGACTCTTAGCCTCTCTTGGCTTGTTCAGTTCTCCAACAGCTATTTAACCAACTTCTTATAATAAATTCTCTTGGCTGTCATGTCCAGTGTACTTTCCACTTTTTTGACTGGAACTTGACTCCTTCAGACACGAAGTTAAAGAATTTATTTATTTATTTGTCATATTGTATCTGAAATGCCCACTCATTAAACTGAGAAAGTCCAGCAAGTCATCGGTTTTATGCATTTGCAATTCAAAGAGATAGCAAAGAAAAGCCTGGGGTATTTGTTTGAAACTCATAATACACTAGTGGTGGTTAAAATACTAAAGAATATACTAAATTACTCAACAATCCAAGAGAGAATTTTTTTTTTCTCATAGATTCTGTGGTACTACTAAGAAGTCTACCACTTTCAAGAATGAATATTACCCAGAATCAAATACCTCTGAGGGTCATGATTTACTTGAGTATGTGTATTTTCATTAATATCTTATTCTGTGTGTTGTACAGAGAAAATGTTTAATATTTTTTGAGTGAATGGAGAGGATAGAGAAAAGAAAGGAAGGAGAAAGCTGGATAACAGAATCTTCCGGTTGAAGAGTGTGATAGAGGCTGCTAGTTGCTTACTCCATATCTATTCTTCCTTTATTATTAAGCAAGAGATCAATGATTTTATTTAGGCTATTAATGAATCTGTTTCTGAGATCCCTGCACCTATGGTATGGTTACATGGTTAATTATAACTAATGACAGAAATGTTGATTAGAACTTTCAGGAAAGACCCCTAATGGGAACTGATTCTATCAGGAATACACATTTTTGACTTTTCTCCTTCTCATTTTCTGCTGTACAAGAACAGGAGCTCCAGCAATCGTAATGGACTTGGAGGTAGATCAGGAAGAGAGAGAGAGGATGAGCTTGGGTTTGTGAAGGCTAAAGCTGATGCACACACCCCAGGCTGATTGTTTACCTCTGGACTTTTTTCAATAAAAGAAAAATACATTTCTATTATGTATAACAATGCTTTCATTATATAGAGTGCAATGTAGTACAAAGTGATATAAGTGAGTCTTAAGGATGATCTGCAAAATGTATTTAAAAGTTCCATTTGACCTTTCTATTCACTGGTTACTCCATAAATGCTGACCGGAAGTTTTCCTGAAGAAATTATTCTGGTTTTTGACAGTTCTAATATAATTTCATCAAATGAAAGAAAGGATTTCTAATTGGTTGTTTCAGGATTGACTTTTTGAGTGTCATAAAAAAATATCAATTTCTTCTTCCCTTGGAAAACATCAGCTTCTAAGAAGAGTGATCATGTTCCTCACATCTCCAGCTTCTTCCTTCTGTTTAAAGTGTCCATCTTTATTTAATCTTCAGTTGATGGCCAAAGGGAGGAATACTTGCATAGTGTTTCCCACAAGTTTTCTTGTAAGATTCTCACTGCTATGATCCTATGCCTACGGGAATGTTGGTAAAATCTTACAACCAGTACTGCTGCCTCCAAGTGTCCTGCTACACAGGAGAGCCAAGGGGGTTAGTGCTAAAGAGAGGAAGAAGGAACCCCCCAGATGTCTTCTTTTCCTAATGAGTGTTCTCATTAAGAATGCCTACCTGTATCCATTACAGATTTAACATTCTTTTATTAAGAGCACAGCAGCTACAGTGAATGCTCTAACCAAAAGGCTTAGGGTCAAAGCCCAGCTCTGCTTGTGACTTGATCCTGCCATAATTCAGTATCCTCTATCTGTGACAATAAACCTTAGTAGCATCACTTCCATGTGGTAATTGTGAGGATGAAATGCACATGTAATTTCCTACATAAATACTTAAAAGTGCTGATGCATCTGTCTTATCAAAGATTCAGAAAGTCAGAATAGTTGTTACTCTATATGTGTCTGCTATTCCCACTTACTAAAAGAATTTCATGCACTGACTACACCAATAGTCTATGCAGTTCTGAGAATCTTAATTGACTCTTAGATTCACGTCCTAATTTTGAAAAAAATGATAATAAGTTATCCTCTTCCTGTAATGATTTTCCCCTTTCTTGTTGTGTAAAGTCTTACTAACGTTTTCTGACAATTCAAGCATCCCACATTACTTATTGAATATCTCTTCCCTTGAAATAACAAGCTCTTCAAGGGCAAGGACCACAATGTATTCATTTTTGACTAACTTAATGTATAATATAATGTCTGGTATTCCACAAGTAATTAGTACATATTTACTGAATGACAATAAATTATTGAACCATAAAAATAATGGTTGATAATAAAATAGTTATTTTATTATATCTCCTCTTTCTTTACTATTTTTTGATAACAAGACCTCATTTTTTTACCTACAAAAAATAATTTTAAACAGGTTAACTCCCTTTCAAAGTTATTAACATGTACCAGGGTTCTGGTCTAAACGTTTTACATATATTATTTCATTTAATCTTCACAAAATTATTGGTCCCATTTTGTAAATAAGGATAATGAAGCTTTCAAGAATTATAGATGTTTCCTTAAGTTTACATGGCTATAAGTGGTGGATGGAGTAGTCAAACTCATTTCTCTCTGATCTCAAGTCTGTATTTTAAATCAGGATGCTACACAAAGACTTTTTGTAATTTAATGTGAAACCAGCAAATCATCTGGGGATCTTGGTAACATGCAGATTCTGATTTGGTACTTCTGAGTTGGAGCCAGAGGTTCTGCATTTCTAACAGGCTTCCGGAGTGTGTTGATGCTGCATACAGACCACACATTGAGTAGATGGAGCTGCTTGCCATGCCCAGATGAGTCTCTGCTGTGTTAGTCTATGAGTCCTGCTGAACTCAGTCATTGGATTGACTTCCAACTCAGCAGGAATGTGCAAGCAATTTTTTTTTTCCCTTAAAGGCAGTTGTCTTGATTGCAATCTCTTCCTGTTCATCTTCACCGACACCCTCTCTCTTTGATCTGCTTTGTGTCTGTGTTTCCTGCCTCCTGATCCACTGCTCACTTCCTCACTCATCATCCTGCTTTGTCATCCTTACATTGTCTGTGTCTTACAGCTCCATTTGGGTCATTAGCTGATAGATCTTTAGCTCTTGGCTTTTTAAATTTAGAGCTGCCACAAAGTATCTTCACCAGTACAGCATACTTAAACTAATATGAACCCTTTTCTAGCTCCAAACAACTGTTTAATTTAAAATAAAAATAAAAATCAGAAATATATACAAAGAGAAAATTCACAACCAAGGCAGTTATTGTATAAGATGACTCAGCAGCAGTTCAAAGGGTGAAAGAGTTATATACAGGCTTGAGCACTTCAGGGACTCATGATTTAACATCTGTACAGAGTAGTTGTATTCTTGGAAATGCATGAGATAGAAAACTAGAACTAAGAACAATGAGTTGAGTGAAAACTTGCCTTTTCCGGGAAAATAAAGAGGAAAAACCCCACTCCCTGCCACAAATGGCAATAAGAAAATATATCATTTTCCAGGATCCTCCACAAGGGAAAACAAAATCTGGGAATATCAAAACTTCACCATGGGCAGATATGAAATCTTTATTTATACCACACATGCTACTAGTATCCCAATTAATGAATTAACTTATAAACTGAATTTTAAATAACAATTTATCTAAGGCCCCCAATAGCACATGCTATACTGCTGCATTTGTAAATTTCCAGGGGACACTGCACAAATCTCCCATGGCCCCGACCACACACACAACCACATTCACAAACTCCCACTGATTATGAAATAAGCTCTAAATAAGACTTTGCATGCCTCTTGGCATTACCATGGACAAATGTGACCCATGAATTCAGCCCATGTGTGCTATAAGTATCCCAGGATTATAAATTAACATATAAACTGAACTCAGAGTAGTTAACTCCTAGTGTTTTAAGTAGAAGGTGATGCATGCCATGACACTCTATTTGGAAACTCTCCAAGTCTATGGAGCACAGATATTCTCTGTGTGTGCATATACCTGTACAAAGAAACAAATGGAAAAACATAGAAAGAAGACTCAAAAAGAAAGAACAGAGCCAACAAGAGATGTGTGATTATATCAAGAAGCCGGATGTATGCCTAATTGGTATCCCAGAAGAAGAAAAGGAAAGTGAGACCAACTTGGAACAAGTATTCCAGGAGGTAATCCAAGAAAACTTTCCCCATCTCACCAGAGCTGTGACCAGCCAAACACAAGAGATACAGAGAAACCCCACAAGACATCAAATGAAAAGAACAACCCCTAGACACATAGTAATTCACCTACACAAAGTAGGCACAAAAGAAAAAATCCTAAAGGCAGCAAGAGAGAAAGATCAGACTACCTACCAGGGAAAACCAATCAGAATAATAGCAAATCTATCATCAGAAACACTAGAAGCAAGACGGGACTGGAGCCCTATATTCAAAGTCCTCAAAGAAAAGCAATTTCTACCAAGAATTTCCTATCCAGCCAAGCTCAGCTTCATCAGTGATGGAGAATTAAAAACCTTCCCAGACATCCAATCCCTAAGAGATTATGCAGCTTCCAAACCAGCTCTACAGGAGACACTTAAAAAGGTATTAAGCACAGAATAAAGAAAAAAAAGAATCACCACACACTTCCCAAGAGAACAGCAGAGCACAGAATCAACAGAGAATACAGCGCAAGAAACTTAAAAACACACACATACATTAACCCCAAAGCCAAAAGAAAACAAGCAAGCAAAGAAAAACTTTGTAAGAACCTCATGACAGGGATAAGCAATCACATTCCAATAATCAGCCTGAATGTGAATAGACTAAATGCACCACTTAAAAGACACAGAATGAGCCTGGCTTGGTGGCTCAGCCTGAATCCCGTGCTTTGGGAGGCTGAGGTGAGTGGATTGCCTGAGTCCACGGGTTCAAGACCCACCTGGGCAGGCGAGACCTCATCTCTACAATAAATTTTTAAAAAATAGCCAGGCGTGGTAGCGTGCGCCTGTAATTCCAGCTACTTGGAAGGCTGAGGTAGAAGGATCACTGGAGCCCAGCAGGTCGAGGCTGTGGTGGCTGGGAGCAGCCACTGCACTCCAGTCTGGGTGACAAAGTGAGACTGAAACTCAAAAAAATAAAATAAAATAAAATAAAAGACACAGAATGGCGGACTGGATGAGAAACCATGACCCTATTATTTGCTGCATCTAGGAGACTCATCTCACTACAAGGAACGCACACAGACTCAAAGTTAAAGGATGGAAAACGAGTTTCCAGGCAAATGGATCACAAAAGAAGGCAGGAGTTGCAATTTTAATATCAGACAAAACAACTTTTAAGCTATCAAAATTTTTAAAAGATGCAAAAGGACACTACATAATAATAAAATGTTCAATCCATCAACAAGAAATATCCATCCTAAACATATATGCACCCAACACAGAAGCACCAGCATTTATAAAGCAACTACTAAATAAACTAAAAAAAATATTGACTCTAACAACATTATAGCAGGAGACTTGAATACCCCACTGACAGTCCTAGATAGATCATCGAGGCAAAAAATCAACAAGGAGATCCAAAAGCTAAACTTGACACTTGACCAAATGGACTTAGTAGATACCTACAGATTATTCCACCCAACAACCACAGAATATACATTCTACTCATCACCATATGGAACATACTCCAAGATCGATCACATCCTTGGCCATAAATCAAGCATAAACAAATTCCATAAGGTTGAAATTTTGCCATGAACATTCTCAGACCACAGTGGAATAAAATAAATACCAAAACCAATAACATTTCCCCAAAGCCCACAAAGACATGGACACAAACAGCATGATGCTGAACAATGACTGGGTCAACACTGAAATCAAAGAAGAAATTGAAAAATTAATGAAACAAATGAAAACGAAAAAACATCTTACCAAAACCACTGGATACCATAAAATCAGTTTTAAGAGGAGAATTTATGTTTCTATGAGCACACATCAAGAAAATGGAACGGTCACAAGTGGAGAGCCTAACAAATAACCTAAGGGAGCTAGAAAGAGGAGACCACCAAAACCCCAACTATAGCAGAAGATCCAAATCACAAAAAATAAGGGCCTAAATATGGGAAATAGAGAACAAAAATATCATAGAAAATATCAACAAAACAAAAAGCTGGTTCTTTGAAAGAATTAACAAGATTGATGGGCCCCTAGCCAGAATGACCAAGAAAAAGAGAGAAAAAGCCCAAATAAACACAATCAGGAATACGAAGGATCACATCACAACTGACCCCGAAGAAATACAAAGGATTATAAGAGATTACTATGTACACCTATATGGAAACAAACTTGATAACCTAGATGAAATGGAGGACTTTCTGACATCACAAAATCTCTCCATGTTAAAACAAGACGAAATCGAGACACTAAATAGACCAATAACAACCCAGGAAATTGACTCTGTCATACGAAAACAACCTACCAAAAAAGAGCCCTGGACCGAATGGCTTTCCAGCAGAACTCTACAAAACATACAAAGAGGAGATGATACCAATCCTACTGAAAGTATTCCAGGCAATTGAGAAAGATGGAATTCTCCCCAAATCATTTTATGAAGCTAACATCACACTGATACCCAAACCGGGTAAAGATCCAACAAAGAAAGAGAATTACAGGCCAATATCCCTTATGAACATAAATGCAAAAATCCTCAACAAAATTCTAGCAAATCGGATCCAAAAGCACATCTCAAACATCATCACCATGACCAAGTAGGCTTCATCCCAGGATGTAGGGCTGGTTCAACATTTGCAAGACCATAAATATCATTAAATACATCAACAGATGTAAAAACAAGATTATCTCATTAGATGCAAAAAAGCTTTTGATAAAATCCAGCATCAATTCTTGATAAAAACCCTCAAACACCTAGGTATAGAAGGAACATACCTCAAAATAGTAAGCACCATCTACTACAAACCCACAGCTAACATGTTGCTAAATGGACAGAAACTAGAAATATTTCCCCTGAAAACTGGAACATGACAAGGCTGCCCACTCTCACCCCTCTTGTTCAATATTGTGTTGGAAGTCCTACCTCGGGCAGTTAGACAAGAGAAGGAAATCAGGGTTATCCAAATAGGTGAAGAGGAAATCAAGTTATCCCTCTTTGCTGATGATATAATCTTATACCTTGAATATCCAAGAGAATCTGTCAAAAACCTGCTTGCACTGATAAAGGACTTTGGAAAAGTCTTGAGGTACAAAATAAATGTGCAAAAGACAGTTGCATTCCTATACACCAACAATAAGCAGGCAGAGACCCAAATAAAAAGCACAATCCCATTCACAATAGCCACAAAAAAATGAAATACCTCAGCATATTCCTAACCAGAGAAATGAAAGACCTTTACAATGAGAATTACAAAACACTGCTCAAAGAAATCCAAGAAGACACAAACAAATGGAAAAATATTCCATGCTCATTGATAGGAGGAATCCACATAGTTAAGATGTGCATCCTACCACAGGCAATCTATAGATTCAACTCAATACCCATCAAGTTACCAACATCATTCTTCTCCGATCTGGAAATGACAATACAGAAATTCCTATGGAAACATAAACGACCACAAATAGCCAAAAGAACCCTTAGAAAAGGAGCAAAACAGGAGGTATCACACTTCCAGACTTCAAACTTTACTATAAGCTACAGTAATCAAAACAGCCTGGTATTGGTACAGGAACAGGCACATGGACCAATGGAACAGGATAGAGATTCCGGAAGCAAAATCTCAATTCCTCAACCAACTCATCTTTGACAAAGCCTCCAATAACAACCACTGGGGAAAGGAAAACCTATTCAGTAAATGGTGCTGGGAAAACTGGCTGACCACATGCAGAAGATTAAAACAGGACTCCTACCTATCACCATACACAAAAATTAACTCTAAATGAATCAAAGACTTAAACGTAAAACCTCAAACTATAAGAATCTTAGAAATCACAGGAAACACCCTTAGGGAAATTGGAACTGGGAACCAATTCCTATTCAGAACCCTAAATGGCAATACCTTAAGAAATAAGATAGACAAGTGGGACCTCATCAAATTAACGAGTTTCTGCAAAGCAAAAGAAACCATCAAGAGAGCAAGAAGACAGCCAACAGAATGGGAAAAAATATGTGCCAACTGTATATCTGACAAAGGCCTAATATCTAGGATCTGCAAGGAACTCAAACATGCCAAAAGGAAAAAAAAAAATACAGCCCCTTTAAAAAGTGGGCAAAAGACATGAATAGATACTTCTCAAAAGACGATATACAGGCAGCCAACAGACACATGAAAAGTGCTCAGCCTCACTCATCATCAGAGAAATGCAAATCAAAACCACATTGAGATACCATGTAACCCCTGTAAGAATGGCCATCATTAATAAAACAAACAACAACAGATGCTGGTGAGGATGTGGAGAAAAAGGAACGCTTCTACACTGCTGGTGGGGATGCAGAGTAGTGCACCCTCTTTGGAAGACAGTGTGGCGATTTCTGAAAGAACTAGAAAATGACCTTCCATATGACCCAGCAATTCCCTTATTGGGAATATACCTGGAGGAACTCAAATTATTCTATGACAGAGATACCTGCACATGTATGTTTGTTGCAGCTTTATTCACAATAGCAAAAACATGGAACCAACCGTGTTGCCCATCAAAGCTGAACTGGATGAAAAAAATGTGGTACATATACACAATGGAATATTATGCAGCCATAAAGGACAAATATACGGACTTTGCAACAACTTGGACGGATTTGGAGTTGATCATACTCAGCAATTTATCACAGAAACAAAGAACTGAGTGCCATATGTTCTCACTCATAAGGTGACCTTGAACAATTACGCTATAAGAAAGTGATTGGCAGTAGTGGAAAACAGTCAGGGGAGGTAGGGTAGGATTGGCAGTTGAGGGAAACTGCTAGGGGAGAGAGGGTCATACCTCATCAACAAGGGTTCCTGCATGAATAATGTTTATATACCTAACCCTGAATTGTACCCCACATCTTTATAATAAACAAATTAATTTTTTAAAATAATTTTTAAAAATAGTAAAAAAAAATTGTTTTGAGCAGTTGAAAAAAGAGTCTCAATAGGTGTATTGCATTAAATGGAGACTACACTGAAGGTGACTTAAGTTTGAGCATGTAAGAATAAATACACAATTTTTAAAATAAATAAATTTCAGGTTTTTGGGGGACCCCTCATATGTATGATCAGTTCTAGGATGATAAGAATAAGTGACAGAGAGTTAAAACCTCACCAATGTTGTACTGTTAATTTCCAGAACTTTTTGGTTGCATTTGCCTTAACACAGATATCAAACATTATAGCTGAATGATTCTATTAGAATAGTCCTCAATCCATTTTCTTGATGGTTTTGATAAATTTCTGTATCTTATTATTGGGGTAAACCTAGGGCATGGGAGGTAACTACAGAACAGCTAAAATGGTATTCATTCATATATAAATCCTACCGTGATTTCAGGATTTCTAGTGATGACTGATGAGAAAGTACATTCTCACATGTAGGGCCCCTTACTGAAGGGGGCTCAGTTTTCAGCGTGTGCAAAATGTGTACTTGTGAGTTTCCCATATATATTTTATACTGAATTTTTCCCCACATGCAATAGTACATGTTTTGTAGTGTTTATTTTTTAAAAAAGCAATAGAAAAAAACAAAGAAACAAAAGGGTTTATACTGAAGATGAGCTCATAATGAGACAATACAAATCTCAAGACTTAATGTGAGATGTATGGTGAATTACACTTGAACTGAACTAAGAGTAGCAATTTCTCCAAAGCTCTGCAGCAGAAGCTCATGCTATGGCATTCTATTTGGAAATTTCAAAACCCACAGTGCACAGATTTTTCACAGAAAAATCAACTCTCACAGAATAGAAACTCATACTAAGACCTTATAAATTCTCGAGGAAACATTCTATCTTGTGTGTGACCTGACACACTAAAACCATGAGGTATAAGAGAACAACCTAAAAATGACTATACTTTATGTAGGGGAAAAAAGAATAAATAAAAACGCAATGAAAGAAAGGACACTATATAAAATAGGAAGGAAGAACTTTAAAATAAACAAATGAAACTAATTATAAAAATAACATTCATTAATAACAACAATTAAATGAATGGGTTAAAAAATTTGACAGAAACTTAGTTTAAAAGAAAAAACAATGAGAGAATAAAAAATTGAAATTACTGAGAGTTCAGCCTGGAGGAAAAAATAAATGAAAACTATAAAAGTAAGATTAAGAAACTTAAAAGATAGTATGAGAAGGTTGATCATATGCATTATTAACTTTAGAAATAAAGACAAATGGAAATGAGGGAAGTGTAATATTTAAAGAGATAAAAATTGAAATTTTCCAGAATCGAAGATGTGTGAATTTTCAGATTGAAGAAGCCCACCAAAGTCTGAGCTCCTAGACACAATCTGGAAGAACAGCAAAGAAAAAGAGAAGGTCATAAAAACAACCATAAGGAAGATCTGATTATCTACAGAAGAAACACAAATTAGGTTGGCAGCAGACCTCTTTGCAGCACAGTAGAGGTGAGAGATAATAAAATGATCAATTCAATGTGGTGAATGAAATAACTGTCCACCTAGAATTCTCCATGTAGTTCAACTATCATTTAAAGGCAAAACTCAAACTACTTTTTCTGCAATAAAACAAAGAGTAAGAGAACTATCCTCTATAGATTCTGCCTGAATAATTTCCTAAAGAATGTACATAAGTTAAGAAGAAAATTAAACTCAAAAGAAAAGACTAGTTAGAACAATAACAAGCAAATAAACTGGTAAAGTTGGTAAATGCAAGGCTATAAATATACCTGAGACCCAATCCCCACCAACATACAATATGTCCATGTAATGAATTTAAAATCTTTTTTAAAAATGAAGATATAGGTAGATAATTGTTACTTGCAAAAAAAGATAAAATAATAATATTATAGTTTTATCAATGAATATGGGGAGTTAACTATAAGGAAAACTAAAACACTAGATAACACTAGCATTAAATTTTAAATAGCATGACTGGAATTAAGTTGTTCTGATTTTCCTTTATTGTTCTGGTCAAATATAGATATGTTCGTTAGATTTACATACTGCTACAACAAATACATGCATTTTAAGAGTAGAGGAACAGAAAGAAAATCGTTTCCAGCACAGAAGAAGGAAATATAGGGATATTACTATTCTGTGAATGTTTTCACATATTACCACAGATTGGATGGCTTAAAACAACAGAGATATTCTTTCTCACAATTCAGGAAATCAGATACTCTACATATTACCCTGGGCTGAGTCAGTTTCACAAGGCCATACTTCCAAGGGACAATCTGTTTCTGGCCTCTTTCAGGTTCTGGTGACTGTCAGCATTCCTAGACTGGTGGAGGCATCACTCCAATCTCTGCCTCTGTTATTACATCTCCTTCTCTCTGTGCATGTTGGTGTAATTCCCCTCTCTCTTACAAGGATGCTTGTGGTGGAATCTATGGACTACCCAGATCATGCAGGATTATCTATTTATCTCAATATCCTTTACTTAATCACAGTTACAAAAACTTTTTTTTCCACATAAGGTCATATTTACAGATTCCAGGAACCAGTACATGGATATGTCTTTGGAGCTACCATTTAGCTCACCACAATTTATCCAAACGATAACAAAAACAAAAATCTCAAAAAGCACACACAAAAAAGAGAGAGGTACTACGAGCAATATAGCCAAAAATCATTTTCTGCTTATTTTAAGTAATTCTTGTTTGTTCCAGTTCCTTAGTTTAACTTTTAACTCTGAATCTAGAATGGATTAATGGGAAGAATTAGGTAAGGGGTCAGCAAACTATGGTCAGTGGATCAAATCCAGATTCCCACCCATAATTGTAAATAAAGTTTTTTTGGAACACAGTCACACTCATGCTTTACATATTTACATAGCTTTTGTTTGTTTCGGAATCCTGTGCTAATAGATATGTACATATTTTCTATGACTGTTTTTATGCTACAACAGCAGAGTTGAGTAGTTGGAACAGATACCATATGACCAACAAAGGAGCAAATATTAACTATCTGGTCCTTTCCAGAAAAAGCTTGCCACACCTTAAATTAGATGGCCTATTCTATGAGGAAAAGGGAGAAAGATAATTAGATGAATTAATAGATTGTCCCTTGGTGTGTGTGTGTGTTTGATGTATATTTTGAATTAAGATGATCACCTTCAATGTAACTAAAGTTCTTTCTGAGAATTGACAAATGAAAGCAAAATATCTTGTTTCTCTGGATTTGGAAATTTAGATTTCCTTTAACTTCATAGGATGCTCTTAAAAGAAAGAGTCTAGCAGTTAATGATAAGCACTTTGGACTGGAGGGATAAGGGACAGTAACAGAGTCAAAAATGTTATGAAAAGTGTATGCAACCTGTGTTTTACTCCTAATGGAATGCACATTTTGGCCTCATTTTATTTTTGCTTCTATTGTAAGCTGCCTTGAATCACTTTGGAAAGTAGATGTGGTATAAATAAATAAGCATACATGGACTACACAAAAGAAAGAGAAAATGTGGAGCAGAAAAAATAAATCTCATAAGCAGCTGTATTTTAAGTGGAAGGTCAGACTTTGCGTTAGGCAGTGTTTATAAGATATTTGTGGAATGTCTTAAAATGCCATGGAAATGTCAATGATGGCCACAGCTCTTCAAAACAATAATGTCAGAATGAGCTAACTTAGGTACTCCCCTGCTTAGCTTTCGCTACTTTATACCAACTGGGAAATGCCTGTTCCTCCAGGCTCCATGTCAGGCTCAGATATCACAATGCTCTCTGGCCCAGGGAGCCACTGACAGCCTTCACTGACATGCCAGCTCACCGTGGTGGAGAGGGAGGGGAGGGTACACTTGGGCTCTCTGTTTTACAGAGAGCATGACTAAATATTTAGGAATCAGACTTTTTCCCCCTGCCGATTATACAAAATGAAAAATCAAAATTTCTATTTTAGAAAAAAGGCCTTACATTATTTAAACTGATACTTGACTGAGCCACCTTGAAAATAAGTTGGAGGAATTATCACTCTCTCTGGATTGAGACAGACTTCTTAGGCTTGAGACAGACTTCTTAGTGAAGAATGATGACAAGGACAATAGAATCAGGCCACCTCTCACTCCATCATCCATTCATTTTGTTTGGTCTTGGAGAGACCGGCATGTCTTGAAGATTCTCTACAGAGAAAAAAAGTCTCCCAAAATGATTTGAGTAAGCAGCACATGGAAGTGTGGAGGAAGATCGAGGAAGAGTCAAC
>CAUYQG010144089.1:0-2500 GCA_963574415.1 Tarsius wallacei | reverse complement strand
GTGTCTCTGCTCTCAAGATGCCAGTGCATATCTTAATGCCAATAAGCTCTAGGAGATGCTGCCAGCCAGAGTCTCTGTCTGCACATTTCCTCTAGAGGTCACATGAATGTCATAACCACTGAAAGGCCAAAAATAGTCTTCATCAAATTATTAGAATCTAGGTTCTCAAAAAGAAACATAAGGGAGCACTAAAGAATCACACTTCTAAAACTCATTTTTTTCTCACCTAATTGATTCTCCACTTAAAGCAGAGTGGATCCTCACATTTACCCTGCCTTCTATGGGATAGACTTTTTTAGCAGGTAACCATAATGTCTGTTATCTATCAGTTATAACTTACCATTGAAGCTAAAGGAATTTAAATAATTAAAAATGTTACAGCATGCTTTGTAAAATTCACAAGCCCTTTTAATAGTACTTGATGCCAAACTGAATGCAGAGGTTTGCCTAATCACAACATTTTATCTCTCACAACTACCCTCCTAGCCTCCCCTCAGCCAGTACCCATCCAACTTGAAGAAAGAAAGGCTATATTCAACTACTTAATGTAGAATTCAGAAACATTTTGTCAAAAGTTATTCTGCAAGACTCTTTTGTGTTTTGTCTTCCCACATTTGGAAAAGACTATATATTGAAGATTGCCGACAATTCTTCCTGAATCGACATCTTCATGTGGACTCCGAAGCCTCCGTGCACTCTCTGACGAAGCTGCAGGGAAGCTGAAATGATGCTCTTCAACAAACAGGCTGTGTATGCCTGTGTTGGCAGCAACTGCTCCAGAAAGTTACACAGGCGATATGCTCCATTGTATTCCCCGTAGGCACTTAGCACTCCTGCACACAGCTTCCAAATCCGTCATCTTTCTAGTCTGCTGTCATCAAATTTTTATTCTTTCTGGCTAGGGACATAAAACATAAGCATCTTTCCCAGTTTCTCAGTTTCTTAGGACCTATGATCATTTTAGCCTTGTGAATGTTCTCTTTCCAGAGGGGGAAATATGGGACTAACCCCCCATGGCATAAGAAGTGAAATGCATCTCAGTGCCCACAAATGCATGTGTTAGCCAGTGGTTCTAAATGCAAAACCAAAGGATCTCGGGTAAAACATATTATCAATAAATTGTAGACTCTAAGGTCTTCCTGAGCTCTTGGTCATCTTAGTATCTACCCACTGTGACTATCCTCAGAATAATCTTAGCAATCAATCAGAAGAAGATGGAGATGAAGATAAGGTGGCCCGCCTAGGTACACAGTTCGCATTCATGCTGGGATCAGAGTGTGCACGTCCTGTTCTCTAATTGACCAGCTTGGTTTGAGTTGTTAAGGCTTCACAGAGGAAGAGGACATTGAGTTAGCTCTTAGAGTAACTTTCTGTATGGTAGAAAAAATAAAATCTGAGGAAAAGTAAAACTGCATGTGTGAAGGCAGATGTGCTAAAAGACAGTGTTCTAAAAGCTTCAAGGGACTCAGCAAGGTAACACATAGAGTGCAGGAGGGGAAATGGATGCTTTGAGACAAGCAAATAGAGGGACATTTAAGCTCTCAAACTTCACTAGTAGTTTGTATTTATTCATAGGAAGTTGCTAACTGATATGATTAGATTTCCAGTTAGATAAATTATTGCACAAATTTGCTGACACAAAAGCAATTGTCGTTGATATTTAAAATTTAAAATATCAAAAGTAAGGAGCACGACTAGCTATAACCCAAGGTGAAAAAAATTGCTGAAGAAATTCAGAAGCTCTCCAGAATTTACAGGCTAACTGGAAATATAAAGATATATAAGATAATTCTTTAGAAATGTAGATTTCAGTCTGTGCTATATGATCCAGTTTTTATTTATTTATTTATTTATTTATTTATTTATTTATTTATTTGAGTTGGAGTCTCACTCTGTCGACCAGACTGGAGTGCAGTGGCCGCTCCCGGCCACTGCAGCCTCAACCTGCTAGGCTCCGGCGATCCTTCTGCCTCAGCCTTCCGAGTAGCCAGAATTACAGGCACGCGCTACCATGCCTGGCTGATTTTTTTATTTTTATTGTAGAGATGAGGTCTTGCCAAGTTGCCCAGGTGGGTCTTGAACCCGCGAGCTCAGGCAATCCACTCACCTCAGCCTCCCAAAGCGAGGGATTAAAGGCTGAGCCACCAAACCCGGCATGATCCGGTTTTTATAACAAGTCATAAATTAATATGTACAGAGAACAAGTTTAAATAGGGGTTAAGTAGATTTTTTGGAAGAAGAGGAATTTTTCTTGGGTCTTGATGAAAGTAAGTGGTAGCCGGGCTCGGTGGCTCAGCCTGTAATCCCGCGCCTTGGGAGGCTGAGGTGAGTGGATTGCCTGAGCCCGCGGGTTCGAGATCCGCCTGGGCAGGCGAAACCTCATCTCTACAATAAATCAAAAAAAAATTAGCCGGGCGTGGTAGCGCGCGCCTGTAATTCCGGCTACTCGGAAGGCTGAGGCGGAAGGATCTTCGGAGCCCAGCAGGTCGAGGCTGCGGTG
>CAUYQG010144087.1:0-11837 GCA_963574415.1 Tarsius wallacei | reverse complement strand
ATTTTTGTTTTGATTTTGGGTTGATAAAATAATTATTTATTAATTAAAATATATTAACTAATTTTTATTTTTTTGTAAATTGACCTTTAAAATAATTTATAAAAATAATTTAAGTTTTAAAATTTTTTTAATTTTCTTACTATAATCTTTGTACTTAGGTTGTTACTCCCCCCCCCCCCCCCACAAAACAGACAACTGTTCAAATGTGCTGATCTTTCTGGTAACAACAAATATCTGTCAGTAGATATTTTTGAAAAAGGGGAAAAAGAGACACACATTTACTATGTCCCTTCAAGGTTTTAACCACCAGTGAGAAAGTAACTAGTTTTCAAAAGAAACTTATATTGTCCAAAGCATATTTTGAAAATAATCTAAAATTTTGTTATCTTTATGTGATTTTAAAGTTCAAAATGATGAAATATGTCCCCTGTAAAAATTTACATTTCTAAACTTAAAAACTTAAAAAAATTCTTCTAATCTGTTTAAAATTGTTTCAAGTAAAAATTTTAGTGTGTTTTATATTTGATAAAAGTATGGAAATGAAATACTTTTCAAGTTGGGCTCGGTGACTCAGCCTGTAATCTCAGCACTTTGGGAGGCCGAGGGGAGTCGATTGCCTGAGCCCGCGGGTTCGAGACCCGTCCGGACAACTTGGTGAGACCATGTCTCTACAATAAATCAAAAATTAGCCGGGCGTGGTAGCCTGCCCTGTAGTTCCAGCTACTTGGAAGGCTGAGGGCTGAAGGATCGCCCGAGCCCAGCCGGTTGACGCTGGGGTGGCCCTGAGCTTGCCACTGCACTCCAGCCTGGGCGATGGAGTGAGACTCCAACCCGCCCCCCCCCCAAAGATACTTTTCGGTTAGTTTGCAAGAAAATTGCTATCAAAATTTTAACAAATCCCTAACAGGTGGTTACAATTGAAAAGCGTGTTTCATGTTTGCTGGAGCAAGCAAAACTAACGATGCACTTCCGTTTGCATCTTCATGGTTTTTGTAAAGTGCCCTTTTCAGCTGCTAAAATAAAGCTCAGTATAAACACAAACTCACCAAACAGCGACAAAAGTATTAAGCCAAGTTTTCAAAAATTATGAATCATATTGCACGCATGCATTAAAAACTCTTTTAATATTCTAGGGAAAGGAAAAAGTTTTGTTTCACTATCAATCTACTGGTTTTTTGTTTTTTTTGAATTGGAGTCTCACTTTGTCACCTAGGCTGAAGTGCAGTGGCACGCTCACAGCCACCGCAGCCTCGACCTGCTGGGCTCTGGCGATTCATCCACCTCAGTCTTCCAAGGAGCTGGAACTACAGATGCACACCACCACAGCTGGCTAATTCATTGTAGATCAAAGTCTCACCACGTTGCCCAGGTTGGTCTCTAATCTCCCGGTTCAGGCAATTCTCTGGCCTCAGCCTCCCAAAGTGCTGGAATTTCAGGTTGGGTCATTGCGCCAAGCCTACTGGCCTTTTTTTTTTTTTTCTTTCTTTCAGTTGGAGTCTCCTTCTGTCGCCCAGGCTGGAGGGCAGTGGCACACTCACAGCTACTCCAGTGTCGACCTGCTGGGCTCCTGCGATCCTTCGCCTCAGCCTTCCAACCTACTGGCCTTTTAAAAGAAATTTTTGGTATCATTTATGTTCTTTATGGTCTTTTTGTTTCCTATTTCTTTGATTTCTGACCATTAAGTACCTAAAGTATTCAACAAAGTGGTATTTAGTGAGTGCTCAGTAAAACTATTTTATGTTATTCTGATGACATGGATTAACAAGTTAGAACTAACTTATTTACTAACTCTTTTTGAGATCCCTGCTATATTCAAGGGCAAAGAAAAGAGACAAAATGATAGAACTCTAGTTGGAAAAAAATATTTAAGATGCAGAGCCATAGAGCAAACAAAGTAAGTGATCATATAAGTAGGAAAGATAGACACTACATACGTTGATTTATGGTAGAGAGTGTGCAAAGAAGAAGAAAATGTCAAATTCTATAAAAATGTCACAAAACTAAAGTTTCCAAAGTTTTCAGATATTTAGTAGTTACTAAGTTACTGGTAAGTTTCATCTATGAAACTTTAGGGTTGGAAGCAAGCCCACATTGCTTGATGAGTGAAAGAGAAAGGAAAAAATGGAGAAATGAGTGTAGAATACTCCTTTTAGAAGCTTGACTATGAAAAGGAAAGCTACAATTTAGTAACTAAGCATTCAAGGTAGCTTATTTATTTGCTTAAATTATCTGACTGTTTTAATGAAGGTAGTTTTTGTTTTAATTTAAGACATAGTTGAACAGATTTATGCATTGATCCAGAGGAGCCAATAAAGGGAGGAAATGTAAAATATAGAAAACGAGGTAAATCATCTATGGAGCAAGAATACAGACAATGTGGAACACAGCAAAGCAGAAGCTCTTAGGAAGGGCAGAGATACCAGACCTGCTGCGTGCTTAAGTTACCTTTTTCACCACTTGAATAATTCCAGGGACAAAAGATTACTGAATTCCATGCTGGGAGAGTGCAAACTACAATAGGAAAAAACATCATAATATCTGGAACTAACTGGAAATTAATTCAACACTGGAAATACACAGGAACTGGTGGTAAATGCAACATCTAGTACTATGGAAACGTTCTGGTTTGGAAGGCAGACCTTAGTATTGCAGGAGATTATGACCCAGAACAGTGGTCACTATAAGGGGGTTCAATGTGAGATAACTGGGTATTTTGAATCAGAGGAAATGGACTCACTTGAAAATCTAGAAAATTGGCATCAGAAGAGTCCTTCATCTGGTAGAAGAGATCTGTACTCTGGGTAATATGCTACTTGTTCTCTACCATCACTTTTACATCTTTTTCTTCCTGTGCCCCAAATCAAGCATCGTTCACCACCTTACTCTTCTTCCTGTTTTTAGTCTCACTGCCCTGTACCCCATGGGGACGTTGTTGCCAGCATGCAAGTGAGAATCTGATTATGTCGCCATCTCTACTGAAAATTCTTCAGAAGCTCCTCACTGCCTGTGGGATAAGACTTAATTTCCTTACCATGACATATAAGGCCTTTTAATATCTGTCCCTTTCCACCTCTTCAGCTTCATTCTTTGACAACTCCTCCCCTTACCCCCAACACAGCAGTCCTTGTAGTTACCTGAACAGACCCCATTTTCTCACACTTTATTCCCTCTGCTTGGCATGTCTTCTCTCCTGTTTCCCATTTTGTTTGTCAGGCAAGCTTTTCTTCTATACTTTGGTCAAATATTTACCACTTTTGTGAAGCCTTCTCTGAATTTCCCAGGTGACATTCCTCTTGTTCCTTTGTGCCTACGTTGTAGTTTGTGTGTAATCCCATCGTAGTTTAAAATGAATTAAATTTATTTGTACTTCTTTGTTTCCTCATTTGACTTTAAGGAGATAGAACCTGTGTTTTCACAAGCATATGTGAAATTATGCCAGATATGTGTGCTTTTCATGAAAATGACCCTCCACTGCCTAGTCCATATTCTTGACATGGATTCGTTGACTGATGATTAGAGCATACGAAAGGGAAAAAGAAGGAAGGAAAGGGACTTACAAGGGGAAGACGATTCACAGTTCCAAGAAGCTACTCAAGATTCCTTGTATCTCTCTCTGTGTCCTTTTTTTGCCAAGTAATTTTGGGTCTCCCAATGCTAAATTTTTTTTTTTTTTTGAGTTGGAGTCTCACTCTGTCGCCCAGACTGGAGTGCAGTGGCCGCTCCCGGCCACTGCAGCCTCGACCTGCTGGGCTCCGCGATCCTTCCACCTCCCTTCCAAGTAGCTGGAACTACAGGTGCATGCCACCACGCCTGGCTAATTTTTGATTTATTGTAGAGATGAGGTCTCACCAAGTTGCCCAGGTGGGTCTCGAACCCGCGGGCTCAGGCAATCCACTCATCTCAGCCTCCCAAGGCGTGGGATTACAGGCTGAGCCACCGAGCCCGGCTCCAATGCTAAATTTTTGATTTGTGACTGAGACTTCTGTTCTTTCCTAATTGGATATAAATGCCAAAGTCATTCTCTGCAGCCAGGTAAGTGCTTTCAAGATTCTCCTACCTTCCTGGAAAGCTCTTTTGTCAGGTACAGCTTCCTCTCCAATCTTAGTTCCTTCTCATGAACATTCCTGATACATAACAATCTCATAAGCAAGGAAAGCAAAATTTTCATTTGAAAGTGACAATAGGCTGGGAGCTGTGGCTCACGCCTGTAATCTCAGCACTTTGGAAGGCCAAGGTAAGAGAATTGCCTGAGCCCAGGATTTCTAGACCAGCCTGGGCCGCATAGGTAGACCTGTTGTCCACAGTAAATGAAAAAATTAGCTAGGCATGCTGGTGTGTGCCTGTAGTCCCAGCTACTTGAAAGTCTAAGGCAGAAGAATCACTTGAGCCCCTCAGGTTGAGCCTGTGGCAGTCCTGATATGCTACTACACTCCAGCCTGGGTGACAGAGTGAGACTCTGCCGCAAAAAAAAAAAAAGTGACAACGACTCTTAATGGTAAAAATACATTCAGTAATAATACCAGATTTTTTGATTTATTGTGGAGATGGGGGTCTTACCAAGTTGCTCAGGCTGGTCTCGAACCAGGGGCTCAGGCAATCCTCTCACCTCGGCCTCCCAGAGTGCTGGGATTATAGGTGTGAGCCACCGCGCCCAGCCTGCATTTTAATTCTTTTGAATTAACAAAGCTATAAGTGATAAATAAATAAAATGATTTGTCATTCTGAGAGATGAAAGTGAAAGATGAAAATTGAGAGAGGGTTTATCTATCTAGAAAAATCTTTCTGTTTTCTAAGCAGGTTGAGGCAGGAGTGGGGAAGAGGAGTCATGTCAGTGTTGGTAAGAAGAAAAATAGCATACAATTAATTATATATTAGGCATTTTTGCAAGTCAGTAATTTAAAATGTAATTATTAGGCAGAAAAACCACTGCTCTTGACACTGTTGGATATCTGTTAGTTCTATGGGAAATGAGGCAATTCAGGAACCTAGGGTCTGCTATTCTAATAATTTGGCCTTAATTCCCTTTTTTTCATAACTTTTCTTAATTCCCTTTTTCTCATAACTTTTTCAGAGTATTATCTGCTAATGAAGTAGTATGTCTTTTCAAAACTAATCCCTTAGAAGGAAAATACTTACGCAATTTAAAAAATAACTTTATTTATTTATTTTGAGTTAGGGTCTCACTCTGCCACTCAGGTTGAAGTACAGTGGCATGATCACAGCTCACATCGGCCTCCCAAGTGACTGGGACTACAGGTGTGCACCACCATACCTGGCTAATTATTTTATTTTATTTTTTTAGAGATGAAGTCTCACCGTGTTGCCCAGGCTAGTCTCGAAATCCTGAACTCGAGTGATCCTGATCCTCTCATCTCAGTTTCCTAAAGTGCTGGGATTACAGGCATGAGTCACTGTGCCCAGCTGGAAAAGATAACTTTTACATAATTAATATCAGAAATGAAAACTTAAAGGAAAGTCTGCTCCTGTAGAGCATCTTTCTATAGTCAGTATTTTTCAAGTAATTTACTATCAAAGCAGTTCAGGTCTTTATCCTAGTTTTCATACTTTTTAAAGAAAGGTTAGCTATGACTGAAAGTACTTTATACCTAAAAATAGCAAACAATACACTCTTCCGGCTTCCTTGGTAAGGCAAATCATTGTCCCAAGGACATTTATTCTCTAGTTATATTTATTCTCTGGCTATGTTCTATCACTCTTTTGTTAGATTAGGTTTCATTTATTATTCTTTTACTCTTTCTTAAGAAATTTAAATTTCCTTTCCAAGAGATGCTTAACAAGTCCAACTCCTGATCTTTCTCATTTACCTCTTGCTGCTGTTCCATTGTATTACTTGTTCATTCTTTAACAACTAGTTTCTTCATTTTCCACTTCTATGCCTATAATTCCTAATTGAAAAGGCTTATTACACTTGGATTTCTAACAACGTACATTCTGTTCTTTCTGTTCTGAGGGACATTATGCTGATATCTTTGCCATTATGAAAGATTTCTAATTGTAGCTACTACAGAACTCTTTGAATTACAAAAAGCCTTTTTTTTTTTTTACCATCAATAATACTTGCCTTTTGTTTCCTGATTTTCAAAGCATATCAATCTGTTAGCAATATATAGCACCAGTATTCTAAAACCACCTCAGACAGCATAAACCCTAATTGTCAGCTGTTCAGCTCTTTCCAAACTCAGTAAGAGATGTAGGATTTACAAAAGTTTTCAATGGAAATGTTCCTCATTGAAATCCCTAGGTAACCTAAACTTATTATTTGATTAAATTAGATCCTTGGAAGGCTATGTGTTTGGCCCATACTAACTTAAATCTCTCATAACGCCAAATGCACCAAATTGCATTTTTAAAAATTCTTGACTTTAATAGAAGATCGTTATAAAAATATTAGAAATTTTCTTTTATATTGATTATTTTATTTGATTATAAAACTTTGCTAAGGATTTTTTAAAAGTAGTAATAGTTAAAGGTCGTTCTGTGTAAGTGCTAAATGAGATATTTCTTTTGGAATTTAGCAGCAGAGAATGAATAGGTTTTCCAGAAACACTGACATCATTTTCCTTTTCTGATGTTAGTTATAAAATAACATATTTGTCCACCATTGCCTGCCACAACCCTGGCTGCTAGGATATTCAGAACAAAATTTGATGTACAATCACATTAACTATGTCAGTGTTTCAAAACTGAACATTTGCATGATTCTTTCATGATGTTTGCCATATCCTCATACTTTCAGAAGAATAATTTATGTTCTAAAAAGCATTAAACTATGTTACCTTTAGGGCTGGTTTATTTTGTCTTCCTATATTTGATTCTGATTTTCTATTTAATGTCTTTACTGTATATGCTTTTAGTTACTTCAGAATATCTTTGCTAACAGGGACATTTGACTGCGGATGAAAGAAATTTAAGTTCACTAGATTATGTGTCTTTAAAAAGTAAATTGAATCTATCCATTCTAGTAACTGAGAAGTTCAAGATAGTCCTCCTTAGGCTTAGCTGGATCCATGACTCAATGACATCTGTAGGTATCAGCCTTTTATTCCTCATCTCTCAGCTTTATCCTATGTAGCCATGATTTTGGGGCAACTCTTTCCATGTGCACCATGGCCCCCTGCTGTTCCAGGATACATCACCAACCAATTTAGCAATAATCTCAAGAAAAACAAAGAAACAACTGAAACAAAACAAAACACCCTCCTTTTTTTCTACAACTAGAGCAAAAATTTTACAGCTCTCATTGCCCTGACCAAAGTCATGTGCCCATTACTAAACTAATCAGTGCAGCATGGCATTGCCGTTTGATTGATAAAGTTTGGATGACACGATGCAAACTTTAATAGTTTAAACAATCAATTTGCAAATAATCTTATAAAGTAATAATGGCTGCCTCAAATCTGTAAGAGAAAGAGATTTGGAAGAAAAACAAAACAAAACAAAACTCGACTAGTTACTAATATTAGGCAAAATGAGGACTTTTGAATTTCACAGACCAGGAAATTTCCTTGAAAAACTGAGATAACAAACATGTGGTTGCCAGCTTTTATTTTGACCAAGTAAGGGTTTTTTTCTGTTTTTGTTTTGATTTATACTTAATCATTAAAGAGAGGATATTTTAACACTAAAATTTAGGCCGGACAAAACATCAGAGTAAAGGGCAACTGTTTAAATTGAGTAAATACACCTTTATTAAAACTTTACTACATTGCTCCTATTTGTCTGATTTCATCAAGGATAGGAGAAAAGTTTGCCACTGATAGTTTCTTTGTAAACTGGCATTTGGACATCATTGCCATAAGTGGGATAATAAAAGAAAGAAAACTACCATGGAAGTTCCAGGGAAGACTTTGTAGAGGAGGTAACAATAAGGCTGAACAGTTCGGAAATGATAGGTAACAAGATGAGTCAGAGAAGAGGTTTCTAGTTGAGTGAACAGTGTGGACAAATGTTCAGAAACTGGGAAGTGTGGGGCATCACTTAATGAAGTGCATTTATTAGTTCTGTTAGGGGAACATTAGTTATGCAGTAGAGTGTTGAAAAATGGAACTGGGGTGCATTGAGATCAGATTATTCAGCGGACAATGGGGAAGTAGTAGAGGTTTTTGAGCAAAGAATTGACGTGATCAGAGCTGTGCTTTAAGAAAAATAATCTATCAGTATACAGGTTTCATGTATTATGTATGCTAAAATGTATTACAAGGCAGAGATTCTGTGTCTTATTATGAATCTATTGTTGAAGCCCTGAAAGGCCAAAGGAAGATATATACAGATTAGGAATGTGACATTGATAATATGAAGGAGGTGATGGGTGTGGCAAATATATAGGCAGAGAATCCCTAGAACTTGGTGATTTATCGAGGGGCTTAAGAAGAAGGAAGAGAAAAAGGTAGTGGCGGTTCTATTTACAGAAAAAGAGAGTGAAGAAGAGAGAGATTTTAGAAAGAAGATGCAAAGTCCAGTTTTAGGTATCATGAATTTAAATATTCTGCCCTGAGACGAGCAGGCTGAAGAGAAGATGTATTTCTAAAAATGCTTGCTTGTTCTTACTATAATATCATGGGTGCTTCTGCTTCAACTGGCAACCAGTTAAAGGCAGTCCTCATCTTGCGTGGTACCATTAACTGAATTACATGTATATCAAAATTGTTTCCTCACTCTTCACCAAGATCAAATCTCTGTCAACACAGGACCATGCAAAATGAGCCTATATAACAATAACTGACTATCATTAGTTAACAATAATGAACAATTTCAGTGTTGTTGTACCTTGGCACTATTGATAATTTGGACTGCATAATTTTTGGTTTTGAAGGCTGTAATATGCATTTAGGATGTTTAGCAACATCTTTGGCTTCTGTCTACTTGATGCCAGGAGAACTGCCCATCATGACAACAAAAAATGTTCTCAGACATTGTGAAATGTTTCCCTGGAGGGCAAAATGGACCAGTTGAGAATCACTGCAATAAATGTATACATAGATATAGATGTCCAAATATAAATTGGTATTAGTAGTGAGAGATGAAGCTCCTTTTTATTGACCCATGTTTGTGATGGGTGGTGAAATGCCCAACAGATGGTGTCATGAGTACTCATGACCATTTCTCTCCTCATTACATCTACTTAAAGACTATCCTTGTTGTATAGTCACTGGTAAAATTTATTAATTTTTTTCCTTACATTTCTGTTTCTTTACCTCGTGTATTCATAGTTATTTTGCTCTAAAAAAGAAATCATCCTTACTAGATATCAGGGAAGTCTGTCAGTTGCTGCTTTCCTACTTAATTCTATAGCTGTTACTACTGTTTGAGATCATGTTTGATTTCAGTTACCCAGGTTGTTATTCTCTTCAGCTCACCATTCATATACATTGGTGATCCTGTATTTTTCTTCCCTATATATTTAAGTGCTCTGGCATTTCACCTCTCTGTCAGTGTATTGTTTGCCATTTAGAGCCTTTTGGTTGTGATAATATTTTGTCATCTTTGTTAGGGTAGTTTGTACATGATACCAATTACTTGCTTTGTTGGTTAGGCTTGTGTGTCAACTTGACAGGACTCAGGGTGCTCAGTTTAAACATTATTTCTGAAGGTGTCTGTTTGGGTGTTTCTGGATGGGATTGACATTTGTTCTTTTTTTTTACTTTACTTATTCATCCATGTAGAGATTAGCATTTGAATTAGTGGACTCAGTACTGTAGACTGCCCTCCCCAAGTGGGTGGGCTTCATTCAATCTGCTGAGGGCTTGAGCAGAATAAAAGGTGAAGGAAGAAGGAAAGAAGGAATTCACTACTTTTGCTTTCTGTCTGCCCGCTTGAACTGAGACATCTCACCTCATCTTCCCCAGACCTAGGACTGGAATTTACACCATCTGCTCCCCTGATTCTCAGGCCTTTGAACTCAGACTGAATAACAACATTGGTTTTCCTGGGTCTCCAACTTGCAGATGGCAGATCCTGGGGCTTCTCAGCCTCCATAATCACATGAGCCAATTCCTCGTAATAAATCTTCTTTTGAATATCTTAAAAGCTGGAGTCGCAGAAAAGATGGTGTAATTCTTAGGTCCTGATATATGTATAGATCTCATGTTGACTCTCTTTCTCTGGGGAACCTTGACAATACACTTGGATTTGTAGAGAAGCCACTTAGGCTGGAAGCAGAGTGGTTGGTGTATAGAAACCATGAGGAACAGCAACTTCTAGTGATGGCTGAGGCAAGATTGGGCACAAGGGGTTCAGGTTTCAAAAGTGAGCATCTCAATGGGTACAAAGAGCATAATCATGGGTACCTGAGACACATAATACCCTGACATCTAGACACAGTTGTCATTTGAGAGGCTGGTGCACAAAAAATATTTCCAACCTTTAAACACAATGTTTCTGGTACAAAATTTCCAACCCAGAAACTAAAGTTGAAAAAAAACAACTCTTCTTAGTTGTTATTATGAGCAACTAGGCAAAAAACCCAGACCGAAACTAAAAACTAGGGACAAAGTAGGGGTCTAATTATTTGCTCTAATTGTGACTTGTGGAATAGTAAACACAGTTAGTGTAAAGTGAAGACTCTTTGGGAGAGAATTACAGAAAATGCTCTTAGCACCAAGCTCTGTCTGATACAAGCTGGTTTTGCACTTTTTGCCTCAAGTCAGAAGGAATTGGGGTGGGGTGGAGTGGACAGATCAAAAGGCACAGAGGGCCATCTGCCCAGTGAAAGACAGTGAAGCTGATGGCAGATGCTATGGTTAAAAAACTGAAGTTGATGGCAGGCCAGACTGTGCCCATGAAAACCAACTGATAGTACCAACTATTCATGTCATGACATACCATTTTGTCTCCTAAAATTCACTGTTGTCTTGATTTGGTTTTCTTTTTCCCTAAGTCATTTAGTAGAATATGTTTATGAGGTTTAAGTCTATTCTTTTTTTCTTCTTTATTTCAATAACTTTAGGAGACACAAACAGTTTTTGGTTTGGGGGTTTAAGTCTATTGTTCCCCATGGAAGCTACTGGCAGTATAGTTTTTTCCTAATTCTTATTCACATCTTATTCTTTGCTTCCCTATTTTTTAAAATTTATTTTTTAAAAATTTCAACTCAGAATCTTACTTTATCACCCAGCTTGGAGTGTAGTAGCATGCTAGCAGCTCACTGCAACCTCAATCTCCTAGGTTTAGGTGATCCTTCTGCCTCAGCCTCCTGAGTAGTTGAAACTAGAAGCACACACCACCACACCCAGTTACTTTTTTGTTTTTTGCAGAGGTGAGGTCTCACTATGTTGCCCAGGCTGGACTCAAACTCTTGAGCTCAATTGATCCTCCAGTCTTGGCCTCCCAAAGTGCTGGGATTACAGGTGTGAGCCACCAAACCCAGCTTCTTCTTCTTTTTTTTTCCTTTTTTGAATTGAAGTCTCACCCTGTCGCCCAGACTGGAGTGCAGTGGCACGCTCCTGGCCACCGCAGCCTCGACCTGCTGGGCTCCGGAGATACTTCTGCTCAGCCTTCCAAGTAGCTGGAACTACAGGCGTGCACTACCACGCCCAGCTAATTTTTTTATTTATTGTAGAGATGAGGTCTCCCCAAGTTGCCCAGGCGGGTCTCAAACCCGCAGGCTCAGGCGATCCACTCACTTCGGCCTCCCAAAGTACAGGATTACAGGCTGAGCCACCAAGTCCGGCAGCTTATTCTTTTTTTTTTTTTTTTTTTGAGTTGGAGTCTCACTCCGTCGCCCAGACTGGAGTGCAGTGGCCGCTCCCGGCCACCGCAGCCTCGACCTGCTGGGCTCCGGCGATCCTTCCGCCTCAGCCTTCCAAGTAGCTGGAACT